>PVIA01005919.1:0-106778 GCA_004024845.1 Tonatia bakeri
GCTGATTGGTGGCTTCACCACAACAACACGCTCATTCACGCATCACGTCTTGTGCAGAGTTCTTTGGTGAAACATCAAATCACCCAGGTGACCCAGCCCTCCTACAGCCCAGATTTGGTGCCCTGTAACTTCTGGCTTTCCCCAAAACTAAAATCTAAAATCACCTTTGAAAGGGAAGAGATTTCAGACCATTGATGAGATTCAGGAAAATATAACGGGGCAGCTGATGGCTACTGGGAGAACTGTGTGAGGTCCCAAGGTGCCTCCTTTGAAGGGGACCGAGGCGTCATTGTCCTTTGTACAATGTTTCTTGTATCTTGTATCTTCTTCAGTAAATTTCTCCATTTTTCATAGTACGTGGCTGGGCACTTTCTGGACAGACCTTGTACGTATTATACATATATTTTAAGACTTTATTTATTAATTTTTAGAGAGGGGAGGGGAAGGAAAGGAGAAAGAGAAGGGGAGAAAGAACAATGTATGGTTGCCTCTCGTGCTCCCCCTACTGGTGACCTGGCCTGTAACCCAGGCATGTACCCTAACTGGGAATCAAACCAGCGACCCCTTGCTTCACAGGCCAGCACTCAGTCCACTGAGCCACACCAGCCAGGGCGAAATACTTTTCAAATGCCCACTGGGTGGTATTGTATTAACGTGTATTCAAGGCCTTGGATGCACGTGAGACGGCATTAAGCCCTTTTTGAGACAAGCCTCCCTCCCTTGTGGGTCATTTGTGAGTCAGAGTGAGAGGTGCTCCGTAGGTACTGGTGTTCCTCTCCCGTTCAGTTCCTTACGAGACAGCTGTGGTGACTTCGTGTGCTGACGCTGACGCATGAGCTCCCTGGAGAACGAAAGCCATTGGTGGGAGTCTTCGAGAGAGTCTGAGTGTTGCTCGTTTCTCCGAACTCAGCGGGCTGGTGTGCAGGGCAGGTTGATGTCAGGGAATGTCAACTTTCTCTCAGACAGACAACGGTAAAGCTGACTCCTCTTCTGCAGCGCGAGATGGTCTGGAGATGCCAGGATGCGCAGAGCAAGTCCCCGCACAGCGTGCAGAGAGGCCACTGGGGGCCGCGGCCTGTGAAGCTCGGCTCAGAGGTGCGTCTGTGGCCAGCTCCGTGGCCAGCGAGCCCAGGAGCAGGAGCAGCTCACTCAATTCCACGGATAGCGGCTCTGGGCCCCCGGCCGTCCCGGAGCTCGTCAGGGGTAGCCCGCCCACCTCCCAGAGGTTCAGTGTCATTAGCTCGGAGGACTTCGACCAGGAGCTCGTGGTGCAGCCTCTCAAAGTGAGAAAGAAGAAGAGGAAGAAGAGGGCAGGTACGTCAGGTCAGGTCAGCAGCAAGGGGCACACGGGCGCCTTCCACTCCCGGCAGCCCGGGGAGTGCCGCGTCCCACTCCTTGGGCACGGCCCTCGGGGGTAGCAGAGAGGTCTGCGGAGAGCACTGTGTTCCGCCCTCCCACAGGCTGTGCGCTCTGCACACCCGTGAGGCTCAAATAATGACACGCACCTGTGTGCTCACCAGCCTGCCCAAGGGGCCTGGGTTGGACACTCATCAGCCCTTAAAGAGTTGGTTCATTCGTGTGCACCAATTACTAGGCCAGAGATGTTGTGACCCTGTGCGGAAGGCCACGGAGACAAGATGGTCGCCAGTGTCAGGATGGGTCGCTTTGTCTTAACTGCCGGGTGTGTTTGTTACCAGATTGGGCTTTGACATTGAACCCCTCAGCTTTTTACTCCATGGTGCCCATCGAGCTCTTAGCTGAAGATCACTGTAGTATTGGAGGACATTTTTATCATATTCCTGAGCATTTTAATAACTTAAAGAAGTTTGTAGTTTGTTCTTTATTTTTTTAAGCATTTTTTAAATTTATTTTTAGAGAGAGGAGAAGGGAGGGAGGAAGAGAGGCAGAGAAATATCAGTGTGTGGCTGCCTCTTGCACGCCCCCCACTGGGGACCTGGCTGGCAACCCAGGCATGTCCCCTGACTGGGAATCGAACTGGCAGCCGTTTGGTTCGCAGGCCGGTGCTCAATCCACTGAGCCACACCAGCCAGGGCGTATTCTTTATTTTCTGAGTTAACGTTTCGTGAGTGAGGCCTCAGAGCCCATTGTGTGTGTAGAATACTTGCATCCATTTACAACATCCTTGCGTTGGCGTAATTTGTACTTAAGAGATGCATTCTTCGCCAGTTTAAAATGTATTTTTCATTTATTGAAAATGTATCTTTTAAGCCAACATTTTGGCTTTTAATGTGTATCTCTATGTAGAGTCACACCTCGTTTTAAACGCTCTTACTTTAAAATAGAAGGCGGAAGCAGTGACGCCTGGCCCAGCTCCCTGGAGTCGACGCCCTGCTGCGAGTTTCCTGGCGGCAGTCCCCAGTCCTTGGGCACAGACCTGCTGTCTGCGACCTCGAGTCTGGGTCAGTTGAGCACAGAGTCTCCCGACCTGGAGAGCATCCTCAGTGCGGAAGTGAACGGTGTCCTGCAGGACAGTAGTGACCCGGAAGCATTTAGTGTCCTGGAGTTGCCTGAGCCCAACCCTGACCTACTCAGTAAAGATGACAACAGAACGGAAACCCCACGGTGGGACCAGGCAGGCGGGATGGAGCCCCACGGTGAGGTGTCGAGTTTACTGCTGCAGCCAAGGGAAGACTCGGAAGGTGGTGACGTCACAGAACCCAAGGAGGAGCCTTGTCCTGTGGACGAAGGACCTGGTAGCAGGCAGTCACCTTGCCAAGAACAGGATAGCTCTGTTGAGGCCCAGGAGGTAGGGGGCCTGGAGCCTGAGGCCCCCCAAAGCACATTGTGTGAGGCCCCCCTCCTGGACTTGCCCCCAGTGCCTTCCAGCCTCAGCTGGGCTCCCGGTGCTGAGGGGTGGCTGCTGGAGACTGGAGCTGACCAGGGTGGCACCGAGGAGACCGGCCGAGAGCAGGGCCTCCGGACGCACGTGGATGCTCCTGGCCACCTGGGCTCCAAGCCCTGGCACACAGTTGTTGGCAGTGACACAGGCCAGAGAGCAGGGGCTACATCTGAATGTGACTTGGGGAGTGGGGGTGGACGAAGAACGCCCCCAGTCTCTGCCTTGGTGGCCAGCATCCACGAGCCTCGCCTTGAGCACCCTTCGAGGGACCAGGCGCTGACGTCCAGTGACGAGGAGGACATCTACGGCCATGGGCTGCCCTCCTCGTCCTCGGAGACGAGTGTGGCAGAGCTCGGAGGCAGCCGCTCCCTTCAGGACCTGCGCCAGCTGGGCCCGGAGGACGCCGGGCTGCTGAAAGCAGATCAGGTGCGTGGGCTTCTGTCTCCAGGAAGAGCGCTGGCAGGTTGGTGGTTTTCCTTCTCGTGGAAAGAAATTCTGTTTCCGCTGCGAAGCCTGCAGGCTGAACGTTCTAAAGTCTGGGTGGGGGGCATTTGCGTAAATGGCCTGGATCTGCCTGCGCTGATCTGTCACCCCTGCTCCGTAACCGCTGCTTCAGCAGCCTGCCCAGCAGGGCACTGAGTGTCGGTTGCCCCTGGAGGGGCCAAACTGCCTGGGGGCCTTTCCAACGCCAGTGGGCAGAGGACCTGGTGGTGGGGGAGGCGCTGAGCAGGTGGGAGGCAGGGACGGTTCTCGCCACCCGTTCAGATGGGTGTGCACACGGGACCTGTGGAGGAAGCAGCCCTTTCCCTGTGGCTGTCTCCTCCGCCTGTGGCATGGGTGCAGGCCCCCCGGGGGCCAGCCCACACCTCTAGAAGTCCATTATTGACTGTCCTGGGTCATTTTAGATTTAAAAAAAGTGCTCTTTAGTTAGTGCACACTCTCCTTAGCAGGCGAGCACGGTTGGAGGGACGTGGGTGGAGGATGAGCCGCGTGTTGTAGCCTCCCCTCCAAGTGGATGTGCGAGTGGATGTGCCGTGCCGAGTCCCAGTCACGCTCACAGCCACCTGTGCTTTCCCTGCCTGTCCGCTGGCTTCTCGGTACCACCGGTGGTGGCGTGTGGCGGCTCTGGCTATGGGCAAGACTGTGCCCAGCACTCCCCAAGTTTGGCCTGTTCACTTCTCTGAAACCGAGCAAGCCAGGAAGGCTGTGCTGTTGTCAGCCCCGCTCCACAGAGCAGGGGACCAAGACTCACAGGCGGGTGTCCTGCACGCTGCAAGCACAGGGCGAGGCGGCCCCAGGGCCCCTCCGCCTCCGTGCTGTCCTGCCTCAGAATGAGCTGCGCAGTGCACTTGCTTTGCACCAGAACTCCGGAGGCCTAACCTCACCGCCCTTGTGTGCGCTCACCCTTTCTTGAGTGCCTCAGCTGCGGGGACGCCACCGTGCACGGGACAGCCAGTCATGGACGTCAGTGTCCGTTCATCTGGCTGAGTGGGACTCGGGCAACAGTGGGGAGCAAAGTGCAGGATGGTGGGGAAGCCACAGCAGAGACGCCCACCAGGGGGGCATTGTCAGGCACGGGGGTCTAGCGTTGGGCTCGGGGGGCTCCAGGCCAGAACTTGAGAGGAGCATGCCCTGCCCCCCGCAGGAGAGAGGGGTCCTGGCACCTTGAGGACCTGTCTGCCGCCTTCCTGCCCTGCCCCCCTGCCCCATGCCACTCAGGGAGCTGGAAAGCCCAGCTAGTGTGGGAGGTTTGTGAGCGTCAGGTAAGGCTCGTCATGGTGAGCAGAGTCCTCTTTGAAGCAGTTAGCTTCCACATGGGGGCAGTTGTGCAAATATGTTCATTTCCTTTGCAGAAGAGCCAAGGCTTTATTTAGTTTTGGTTTTTTAAAGAACCCTAGCAAGTAAACCCTAGTTCACAAAATCCAGCTTGGCAGCGTGTCCTGGCCGGGTCTCGCAAGGCTGGGCCTGGAGGGCGACGATCGGGAGCACACAGGCAGCGGCAGAGTAGCTTCCCTCACCCTGGCGGCAGGGTGCTCACGCACAGAACACACCTGTGAGGTGAGCTCAGCTGTACCTGCAGAGCATCAGCGTGACTTTAGGAAGGATGTGACAGGAGGGGCAGCAGCTGTGGGATCAGAAGCCTCCTGCAGCCCTGCCCCGGAGATAGTGGGGGCGGTCTCTGCGGCTTCTCAGAGGCCCTCACCACCCTGAGTTTAACGACGTCCTGTGGGCTTTTCTTGTTGACAGCAGCACAGCACATGCAGCCACGCCACCTGCCACGGAACTCATGGGGCTCTGTCCTTAGTTTGCAGAGAGCTGGATGGGCTACTCTGGCCCCGGCTATGGCATCCTCAGCCTGGTGGTCTCCGAGAAGTACATCTGGTGCCTGGACTACAAGGGCGGCCTCTTCTGCAGCGCCTTGCCAGGCGCCGGTCTGCGCTGGCAGAAGTTTGAAGATGCTGTCCAGCAGGTGGCAGTCTCACCCTCAGGTTCGCCCTCGCCCTGCCCCAGCCCAGGCCCCAGGGGCCTCTGCCCCTTAAGCAGACTTGCCTTTTCCCGCAGGTGTCAGGGGTTTTCTCCAAACGTGAATCGCGAATTGCTTCATTTGATTTCAAGTAGTGTTAGTGAATGCTGGAGTTTTTGATTGTTTGCTGGTTGCAGCTATTAACATACTCCTTATAAAAATGAAACACATTTCTGTGTCTTAGTGCGGTTTTCCAGCGGCCGCACAGACGGAGGGAGTTGGCCGTGCGCGTGCTGGGCGCGTCCGGGCTGCTCGGCTTCCTCTCCAGAGACTGGTTTTGGGCGAGCCGTGGGGGTGTCCTCCGCGTGAGTGGCACCTCCCTGACGGTGCGGTGCGGAGATGCAGTGTTGGTTCATTCACTGAGGCCGTTGCTCCGGGCTGGAGCGGGCGTTTCCCGAGTGAGGCTGCCCAGCTGAAACGCCCACTCATCCTTCCGTTTGTCCTGTCAGCCCTTCCCTGGGCTGGGCAGTGCGAGGGTGGGGCAGACGTGCCCTCCGTGTGTCTGCCCTGCAGTGCAGGGAAGTTGGTCAGAGCTGTGTCTGTGACCCGGGCCGGTGCCCTGCGAGCTGGTCACCCTGGGCCCCCCAGCTCCCCCGGGTCTCCGTCACTGTTCAAAATAAGAGTGGGCAGGGCGGCTTGGTCCGATCTCTCTGCTTGTTTGAAGAGTGTTTTTCCTTAGAGACTGAGAGGTGATAATAACCCACCCCATTAGCTGGCATTGTAGAATTGTGGGTTTTAACCCTTTTTTACTCATCTACCTTTGGGTCCACGTCTCCATCCACTTAGAAACTGTGGTTCTCCCTGATTACATTAGTCACCGTGTGTTTTGAAAACAGGTCAGTCCTCCTTGCTCTATCTAGCAAGAGCTGTCCACACCGGGTCAGTGTTCTAGGCTGAGATGCCTTGGGGCCATGTCTTCAGTGAGCACCAGAACGGGCACCCAGGGCGCCCTGCAGGCATGGCATCTCTCAGTTTCTTGCTGCACTCTGACCCTCCGGTGCCCCCCAGTGACTCCACTCTGTCCTGGGTGCCATGCCTGCCTTCCCTCCCTCTGCCCCGCCTCTTTTTGGTTATTTCCCAGAATCCCCTCTGAGTGAAAGAAGCCCAGCCCAGCCCAAATGCTTCCTTTTTACGCGTCTGGTCCGAGTAGCCAGCCCAGAAGCGCCCCCACTTGGAGGCCCCATGGGGCCCTCTGCTGTCCCAGGACGCTGACTCTACCTCACCATGCTGCCTGGGACTCGTCTCGGCAGACCTGAGGGCGCCGGCCCTGCTCCTGTCCACGTCCCCCCAGCCTGTGAGGGGCCTGGCTCTGGGTTGTGCCGTTGATACGCTGTCACCTGCGTTTCCCAGATGAGGAAACGAGGCTTGGAGACATTCAGTGACATGATTCTGGGAGCCACACAGCTGGCAGGTGGCGGCCAGAGGGTCAGACCTAAGCGCTGCAGGGCTCCTCCCCCAGCAGGGGCAGTGTTGGTGCGGCCCTCTCCCCGCGGCCCCCAGAACTGCCTGTGTGTCTGTGTCACTGACCAGGGTTTCTGCCTGCGCAGGGGCCCTCCTCTGGAAGATCGAGCAGAAGTCTAACCGAGCTTTCGCTTGTGGCAAAGTGACCATCAAGGGCAAGCGCCACTGGTACGAGGCGCTGCCCCAGGCCGTGTTTGTGGCGCTGAGTGACGACACCGCCTGGGTCATCAGGACCAACGGAGACCTGTACCTGCAGACAGGTAAAGAGGCTGCGGCGCTCAGGTGCTGGTGCGCCGGCGTGACTGCGTCTTTCGGCGCCTTGCTTTGTTAGAACAACCACAATGCCTGGGAAGCTGAGATCAGCTTAAATTAGCACAATTCTAGAAAGGGAGGACTTGTCATTGGAATACATTGGCAGTTTCCTACTGCCGTGTCACATCCAACCCAGGACAAACTGAGGGCAGGAGGGAGCAGGGTTACCTAGTGAGGCGTAGACGCAACCTTGTTTGCCTTACAGGAACCACTGCGGGCCATGTGTCCTGCAGGGTCAGGTCCCAGGAGGAAGGAGGGACAGAGGTGACGCCAGCACCGTTTCCCTGTGGCCTGACTGGAACTGGCTACTCTACACTTGTTTCCATGTGGGTCAGGAGAAACAGCAAGAAATGATTTGCTCTGAATAGCAGTTTAGTTTGTCCTGGGAGATGGCCCTGAGGGGAAGCCTTGGCCACTGGAGGAGACCAGTGGGACCAGTTTGTTAACAGTGAATTATGCCGAGGAACCGCACCTGCGTGCTGTCAGTGGGGTGGGGCGTGAGGTCCCACAGCAGTGGGAGCCTGAGGGTCTGGGGAGGGCTGTGGGGCCGGAGCTCTTTTCCGGTCGTCAGGAGACTGTCTCAGGTCGGCACGAAGGTCACCCTTCCCACACCCCACACCGCTGATGCCGAGAGTGTCTCACATCAGCCGTGAGCTGTCAGGGCCGACTCCGGGGGTCCGAGCCTGGCCCACCAGCATGGCCCCCGTGGTGGGAGGGCCGCCCGCTCCAGAAGCTCCTGCCTGAACCCCATTGGGCATCCTCGCCGGATCCTGGGTAGTGGGTGGCCCTGGTCTCTCCAGCCTGATCTCTGCATCCCCCTTTAAGTGGAAACAGCTCTGGGGCGTTTGAGTCTGTTCCTGGTGGGAAAACAGGGGGCTTCTGGCCTGGCATGAGGAGTGGGTGCCTCACAGCAGTGCCCTGGGTGTCACCCGGGCAGGGGTGTTGGACGAGCCCTGCTCCACGCAGACCCACTGGCTGACTGTCTTGGGGCCGGCCCGAGGGTTCCCAGTGTAGGAAGTCCTGCCTGTGAGCCCCACCTGGCTGGTGCCAGGAAGTGTGCCCCACGGCCTGCGATTCCCCAGGGTGTGTGCGTGTGACCAGTCGGACGCCCACCTGGGGCCACGGCATGCGGGTTTGGGCGACAGCTGTTCTTCCAGCCGCCTGGGAGTGGCCATCCAGGCCACTGGCGGGGGGCTGCCAGGGGGCAGGGAAGGAGCCCTGCTCGGGGGTCAGGGATGTTCGGGTTTCAGGCTCCTGCCATCCGGCAGCATCTGGACCCCGCTGCCCATGCCGAGGCCCTGAGGGCACACGGGGAAGGGCTCCTGTAGTGATGAGGCCCCTCCGTGCGAGAAGCCATCAGCTGCAGGAGCGGCGCAGGCCTGTGCACACTGGTGCATGGCCTCTCAGAGCCCCTCTGGGTGTCTTAAGAGCCCCAACTCTGAGTTGTTACTCCTTCGGGCTTTTCAAAGGACATCTAAAAATGTTTCAGCTGAATGTTATATCTAAACCTAGTTTAGCCATTGTATGTAGGCCATACCCCTTCTTTCCTGTTGAATTTATTGGTGGGGTAACGTAGGTTGATAAAGTTATGCAGGTTTCAGGTGTACAGTTCTGTGGCATACCATCTGTGTGTGGTGCTGTGTGTTCACCACCCCAAGTAATGTCTCCTTCTGTCCCCGTCCATCCCCCACCCTCATCCACCTCCCCAACCCCTCCCCTCTGGTAGTTGGCAAAACATTGTTAAAAAGTGCTTACTACGAAAGGATATAGCAAAATACCAAAGAAGAAAAGTAAGTACACTGTAAACATGAGGCGTGAAATCCCGATCACCTGTCTTTGGGGACTTCCTGTCCATCTCCCCGGCAGGTCTCAGCGTGGACCGCCCCTGTGCCAGAGCCGTGAAGGTCGACTGTCCGTACCCGCTGTCCCAGGTGGCGGCCCGTGACGGCGTGGTGTGGGCGCTGACCGAGCAGAGGGCCCTGCTGTACCGCGAGGGCGTCAGCAGCTTCTGTCCTGAAGGGGAGCAGTGGAAGTGCGACATCGTCAGGTACCCACGGGAGGGGCAGACACACCTGCAGCCCCTGGTTTGTCCCACCGTCTGGTTTTTGTCAGCTAGACCCCCGTTGGGGCCCCCAGGGGGGCCTTTCCTGGGCAGAAGTGGCTCCCGGACAGAGGCCGTGGTGAGGTGTCCTCTGCGGGGTCCGAGCCTGTGTGTGCAGCCCAGCCTGTGGTGCACCCACCTGTCTCCCTCTGGCCGGCAGGCTGGATGCTGGGTCGGTGAAGCGCTGCCGCCCTCGGTGTCACCATGAACATCGTTTGGTCACAGGTCCCTCCCGATGGTCTCTGTTCAGACCTCCCCGTGTCAGGTAGTTTCGGTGTAGAATCTCAGGTGGCTTAGAGCCAAATCGGTTTCTTTATCATCATCCTCATCGATTGAAATCGATCTCTGAATTGTAATTTGGGTACATTATATCACTCAAAACTTTAATTACAGAATTACCATCAAATCATCTTGCTAATGTGAAATTCTCGAGAGTTCTCACAGAAATATGGTTAGGACACTGGTTTGCACTGAGCAACCCAGGAAGCGGGAGCAGGTGTCTGTGGGGAGCCTGAGTGGCCAGCCGTGTCTGCAACGTGCCCGAGCCCTGGCCCTGGCCTCACGGAGCTCCCGGCCTGAGGGAGCCTAGTGAACTGATCAGCGCCAGCGAGCACAGATGGTCCTGAGGCGAGCGGAGGGGCCGCAGCACACAGCCCTGAGGGCGCTGGGCTCCACCTGCAGAGGCCAGGATGGCACCATGCAGGGGGGACCCCCACCAAGCCTGGAAGCGGGTGAGGTGGCACTGGGTGGGGGGAGTGTGGCCTGGAGGGAGCCGAGTGTGCCCAGCTGCCGTGTCCTGGCACACTGCTGCGGGGGCGGGGCGGGGGCCACTCACTTTCTTCTTCAGTTATTTTCTCCCAGGAGCATTCCCTATCGATCTAGGTCTTCAGTGTGTCTTTCAGAAGCTAGGACACATTTGAACAATTTACGTTGCCCAGTAATTTAACTCAAAACTCAGGCTTCCTTCCTTGGACCTGGGGGGTGGGGCCTCACCTGTAGGTGGCAACTCCCTGTCTCCCTCTGTTCTCAGTGAAAGGCAGGCTCTGGAACCTGTCTGCATAGCCCTTGGGGACCAGCAGACCCTGTGGGCGCTGGACATCCACGGGAGCCTGTGGTTCCGGACTGGCATCGCATCCAAGAGACCCCAGGGGGACGATGAACACTGGTGGCAGGTGGGTGCTCTGCTGCGGGGTGAGTGCGGGACCTCCCCCTTCGTAGCCCCCCTCTTTCCCCTGAAGAGCTCGGGGAGGTGGGGCTAAGTGGACAGCAGGCACTTTTCCTGCTTGGCGAGGCAGACTCTGCTGAGTCCCAGCCCACACGTGAGAAACGTTGAGGACTGTGCGTCTCAGGCAGTAACTTGGAGAGCGCTCTCTGTGCCTGAACGCGCAGGCCCTGCTCACTGACTTAGGTGCCGTCCAGAGATCTGTCACATGCTCAGTGGACCCGTGACACCCACTGGAGGACCTGGGTAGCACTGATATTTCACTCTGAGCAAGCGTGCTAAGAAAAGAGACTAGACAGTAGGTTTAGAAAACTCAACCCACAATTAAAGTTCATGCATCTTTGCTTGTTCAGAAAGCCTCTAAGTGGGTGGTATTTCAACAGAGAAAAGAATTTTCCCACATGCTGCAGGAAAGGAAAGGCTTTGGGAAATAAAAAGGGGTAATCATGCCACCTCTTCATGACTTGGTACCAGCCAGAGCGGCTGGAAGGCATTTTCAGAGGAGTGTCTACTTCCCCCGCGTTGGTGCCAGTATGACCAGAGCCCTGGGCCCCCAGGGGCCGGGGAGGGTGCGCGGACCCTGGGCAGCTGTGGGACACGCAGCATCTCAGCAGTGCTGTCCCCGCGGGCTCGGGCCTCACTGCCCCGTGGCCCTGCCTTGTTGCCGCGGCCTCTCCGGTGAGGGTGGGAAAAACAAGGCGTCTGCCCCGGGTGGGGAAGTGCGTGTGCGCCGCGTCTCTGCTTGACTGCACAGGCGCTGCTGGGAAAGTCGTGCGCGCGACTTTAACGTGCCTTCCCTGTGCTTGTCATCGTGTGGTGTGGCTTCACACACACGTGCTCGTGTGTGCGGGGCTAGGTTCTGTTTTTAGCCCGAAGAGGACTGGAGAGCAGTTCGTCCTTCTCGGAGCAGTATCTTTAGAGAAGTTGAACCGACAGAACCGTCTTTGAGGCGTTAGAAAGAAGTTAGTTTGATTACTGTGAGATCGAGTCATTATAGTCAGCGCATGAGAGCCAGTGTTCTGTTTGGCTACCAAACCTTTATTTAAATTCGCATCCTGCTGGTCTGCAAATACCGGGTGCTGGGGCCGAGTCTGTCGCAGACTTCCGCGTGGCCTTGGCAGCGTGCACACCTGGGCAAAGGGAGGTTCCCGGGGCAGTCAGAATGGTGGGCGGGTGCCGAGGCCCAGTACCCTGTGGGCCCCGCAGCTGGGCCTCAGGGTCCCGATGGGTGAAACCCCGGCTGGAGCCTCGGCGAGGGCAGCGGCTGGCCCGGACACAGGCGAGCTGTGCTCGTTTTCACCAGAGTTTCCTTCTCGTTTCTGTGTCCTGGAAACCGAGCCCCTGTGAACAAGGATGTCCACTCCCCGCAGCGCTCCATCGTGCGTGACCTGGGCCTGCAGTGGGCTGTGCTGGGCACAGGGCAGCGGCATCCCTGTGATCAGACCCAGGGGGAGACGTGTGTGTGGAAGAAAGTTAGCACGACCAGATGTGACTGCCCTCCAAAAGGCCCCCCTCAGGCTTTGGCCCGGCCTCACTGGTGACAGTCCTGGTCGCATTGTAAACTCCTTGCAGTGGCGTTGTAACCCATGTGATGAGTCCGAGCGCTGGCATTGTTGCCCCTGGGAGACACCTAAAGTTAAAAGCAGAGTAGCTCTTCCTCTCCGGTCAGAACAGAAGACCGAGGGGATGTGGGTGGTGTCTAGGCAATGCTTGCCGTCACAGGTCCACATGCAGACACGTGCAGGAGAGAGAAGGAGACCGTTTCTCCTGTCCCTCTGACCCGGCCTTCAGGGGCGCAGTCACCAGCCTGGGAGTGTCCCCCTCCACCTTCTCAGTCCTCACACGGACGTGCATGTGCCTCAGGGTGTTCGGTGGACGCGGCTCCGTCACCGCCCTGACAGCCGGCCCCCACCTGTGTCCCTGCAGGTGAGCGTCACCGACTACGTGGTGTTCGACCAGTGCAGCCTGTTCCAGACCATAATGCATGCCACGCACTCCGTGGCCACGGCGGCCCAGGTGCCCGTGGAAAAGGTGGCGGACAAACTGCGCACGGCCTTCTGGTCGCAGCAGCTCCAGTGCCAGCCGAGCCTGCTGGGGGTCAACAACAGCGGCGTCTGGCTCTCCTCGGGCAAGAACGAGCTGCATGTTGCCAAAGGAAGTCTTGTTGGTGGGTGACTTGACAGGCAACTCCCCAGAGGGCTGGTGGGGACGGGAAGCGCTCAGCCCTCTGCCCCAGGAGAGACCTGTGCCGGTGGCAGGAGTGGCCACCACGCAGGCCTTTCTGCGCCATGTGCCACTCCTCCCCTGGTCTGTCCCGGCTGCACCTTGGGTCCCCGCGTCTGCACTGCCTGTGAGCACGTTCCGCTGGGAACCTAGTGTAATGTAAAGCAGACGGAACTCAGTTGTGTCTTAACAGTTTTACACTAAAATGAAGAAGATCCACCCAAACCTTAAGGGCCCAGAAGAGAGAACAGTCTGTTTCCCAGAGGAAAAGTGTCGTGCTGTCGAAATGCAAAGCTCTGCCCGGTCTGCAGAGGCAGTGGTACACTGGCCGGGCTTCGTCCTGTAAATGGAGCCCTGTTCTGTGGCCCTTCTCCAGCTCTCCTCCCCACGTGGCTTCCCGCCCAGGCGAGGCTGTGGCTCCGCCTATTGCCGTGCGCGGAGACGGGCCGACCCTCGCGGTGCTGGCTGGCAGCTGCGGAGGACCAGCTTCAGGCTGGGACTGACGCCCCAAGGTGAGGCTCCCCCCTTCTCTCTCTGACGCGCTCCGTCTGTCTCCCGTCTAGGCACTTACTGGAACACTGTTGTCCCCCGTGGCACAGCCTCTGCGACCAGATGGGCCTTCGTGCTGGCCTCTGCTTCGCCCACGAAGGAAGGTGGGTGGGGAAACGCGGTGCCCCGACCCCACGGTCTGCTGCGCCTGGTCGGAGTGGGGGTGGTGTCACAGGCGGCTGGCCCTGGTTGGCTGAGCTGAGGGCCTCTGAGGCTGGACAGACCTGACCAGGAGAGAAGGGTCCAGAGCAGTGAAGCATCCTGAAGGTGGGGAGCATGCGGTGTAGCCGCTAGGGCTGGCAGCCAGTGGCTCCAGCGACACGGCACTGGGCCACAGCACAGCAGCCAGGGTGCACCCGGCTCCTTTGGGCCCCATCCCGCTTCCTCTTGTAAATCCATTCGCCTCCCAGCAGTCTCTGTTCACCTGTTTACAGTCTCTGGCTGGCCCGCGTCCCACAGGCGTGACCCACCAGGACAGATGTCCCCTGCGGAGGCAGAGCCCCCTCTACTGTCAGAGCTCAGCCCCTCCCGAAGCCTGGGGCTTGGAGCCAGGGTGTGGGCAGGCAGGGGACCCCTCTGGGAAGGAGCCAAGGCCGCCCCCTGGCTGCATCGAGGGGGGTTGGACGAGAGGCTGTCGTGCCATGTGCGGTTCTGGGGAAACGGTCGTTTTGCTCAAGCCTCCTTGCCCCGGGAAGTGGGGGACATGGTCAGGACAATGAAATGCTTTTGCTCTGGGTTGTTCTGACCCCGGCTCTGAACCCATGAGCCCCGAAAACAGAGGCGCGTTCCTGAGTTTGGCAGAAATCCATTCAGCAGCAACACCGGCCTGACCGCTGACCGCAACCACACGCGGACTGCGGCCCAGCGCTACGCTTCCCCGGGCGGCGGCTCCCTGGAGCCGGGGCTGAGAAACTGGCATGCCCACCGCCACAGGTTTTCAACGTCCAAAGAAATGTTGGATTCCAAAGCAGGCCTGGCCGCAGGTTTTAGATAGTGTTTTAGATGACACCATGACCAAGGTTTTAACTTCCCTGAGGGTTATTTGCATTTTAAGCTGAAGCTACAAACCTAAGGACTCTAAAAATGGCGGAGGGATGGGAAGAGCCTCGCCCAGCAGCTCCCTGGCGAGCAGGCCCGCCCTCACCCACCACAGCAGGGTGGCCCTGCTGACCCCTCCCTCCAAGTGCGAGACCCCCCCAGCTGCCGCAGTGCTTCCCAGGTCAGAGCTGCCAGGCCAGCACGTGGCCTCACGAGATCTCGTGCGCCCTGGTTCCTCTCATGTCGCTCCGACCCCTCGCCCCGCTGAGTCACAGGGCGCCCCTGACTGTGACTCACAGCGCACAGCACTTCTGTGAGCGTGCGGTGAGTGAGTGTGCAGTGAGCATGCACGGGAGCCTTGGGTCAGCTGCCTGAAGGCAGAGTCTGCCTGGTGCCTCTGTCCTCGACCCCTGCGAATTCTTCCACAGGCAGCGCCCTATGGCTGTGCCAGGGCAGCAAGGACCTGTGCAGCGTCAGCGCCCAGCACGCCCAGTCCCGCCCATCCACGCTGCAGCTGCCTCCCGACGCCGAGATGAGGGCCTACGCCGCCTGCCAGGATGCTCTGTGGGCGCTGGACAGCCTGGGCCAGGTGTTCATCAGGACGCTGTCCAGGAGCTGTCCCACCGGCATGCACTGGACACGGCTGGACCTCTCCCAGCTAGGTATGCCTCTTGTGCGTCGTGACAGCCTCTACGCGCCCAGATGTGATCGCTAACAAAGGTTCCAGCTGCTATAGGGTTTCTTGCATTGGTCAGCTGACTGCCAGTAGCTTTGCCTGTACAGGCATTTGGTGTTTGGGAATCAACCACATGTACTCACATCCACACAGAAAAGTTAGAGGGGGGAGAGAAAGTGAGAAGGGAGCGAGGAGGTGCGCTGTCTGCCTCCTTCCCAGCGGCCCTGCTGCATCTCCAGCTGCCAAGGGCCACTCGCCCCGCACAGCTGGGCCTGGCCCCTGCGGCCACGTCCAGGATGCCCTGCAGACGTGTCTGCAGTCTTCGTCCAGCAAGGCCCGGCATCCTGCAGTACAACTACAGGAGCGGTTGGTTCTCAACTGGCTGAGCTTGCTCCGTCCAGATCGAGGTGTTTTCCAGGGTCGTTTTGGTCGCTGTGCTTTTGGCTTCACGCACTGTCTTTTGAACCCAATCCGAGCCCCAGGGCTGGTCACCCTGCAGCTTTTGGGAGTGTCTGCCAGCTGTCTTCACCAACAGTGACTGACCCCGTGGGGCTGTGGGCGAGGCTGCCACTGGGTGTGGCCGCCGCTGGGTGTGGCCCTCCCAGCCCTGCTTCCCTTCCCGTTCACCCTGTCCTCCCACCGCCAGGTCCCTGGGGTGGTGGCTGCACTTCCCGTGAGAAATCAGCATCGGTGGGTGGGAGCCTCCATCTGAGAGTGGGAGGGAGCTGGAACGAGGCCCTCCTGAGTCTGGGCACAGGTGGTGGGTGTGTGCTGCAGGAGAGCTGCTGGGGCAGAGGCTCCGAGCCGCCTGCTGAGCCGCCCTGCCTCGTGCCTGCAGCATTAGCATTAGCAAGTCAGTGCCAGGATCCAGCCAAGGCCAGGGTGGGTCATGCAGACGGCCAGTGGCCAGCCCGAGGCGCAGGACTCTCCACAGAGGCCGCACTGCCCACACACACAGCTGGGCCTGGGCAAGGTGCCGGCTTCCCTCCCACCGCAGTTCCTTACCTCTGCAGTGGGGACAGCACTGCCCCCCACCCCACCCTCTGCCCCAAGAGACCGTGCGAGCTAGCATGCTATGTAGATGGCCGTCTTGGGCAGATGGGGCTCGCCCTCAGGGGTCGCTCGCAAGCCCTCCTCAGCGACACAGGGGCACCCCCCATGACAGTACGTGTAGCGAGGCTGGTCACAGGGAGCACCGCCCATCTCGCTCTGTGTCCCGCTCTGATCTCTGGGTTCTGGTGGCTTATCTGGCTGGCTGGCTGGCTGGCACTGAAGTGACAAAGACTCCTTTCCCTTTGCTCTGAACTCCCAATTCCAGAACTGTAGGGTTTGTGTGGGGGTGGGAGGGGTGCTGGCCTTCCCCTGAGCCAGGAAGGGGCAGCAAAAGGGGGCAGGGCCACCAGGTGTCCTTTTATTGGGTTCTCTCCAGGTATGGTAGCGTAGCTGGTGGGACAAGCAGGTGAATCAGGGTTCTCCTAATTAGGGTTTAAGTTGGGGGTGCAGATGTGAGTGCAACTGTGTGCACCGTGGCTGGCTGTCCCTGGGTCTCGCAGCCGTGTGGGGAGCACAGCCGCTGCCTGCAGCGCTTGGCCGGCCCACCATCCGGCTTCGTCGCTGCATTGCCAGCTGGCCTGGGTGGTGCTTGCAGCAGTGGGAGGGAGCAGGGCCTCGTGGGAACTCGGCTGTGTGGGCGAAGGCTCTACACACTGCCAGACTTTGCTTTCCCAGCCACTCTCTTCCTGACGCCACTTCTCTGCCCCCAGTCCGTTCTGGAGAGCAGGCGGGCTCTGCTCCCCGGCCTGCACGGGCAGGGCACCTCTTTCATCCATCCTGGGATCTCGGCGGTGCCTCATCCTGGCTTCCGTCTGCCCATTGCCAGAGGTGGGGCCCACTCCACACCTGCACGGCCCCAGCAGCTGCCTGCCTGTGGCACCAAGAGCACCCCCTCCCTGAAGCTGCAGGGGCCAAACCCTCTCCGTTCCATGGCTCCACGTGGCCCTGAGCATCAAGGTCCCGCCTCCAGGCCGCACCTGGGGCCCTGCAGCCTGGTCCTGCCTGCCTCTCCCAGGTGCCGCTTGCCCCTTCCTTCTCCCCGTGGCCTGGGATGTCCTCCCTGCTCTCCCTCCCTGGACTCTCCCTCCTGCAGACCGCAGCCATGACCGCCTCTCCCCTTGGCTCTCTCCGCAAGCCTCTGTCTCCATGCCTCGCCCGCACGGTCCCCTGAGCACCGAGCGCCTGCTCTCAGGGGGCGTTTCTGTCAGACTCAGGAGGTCCACACCCAGAGAGTGGGGGCTCTGTGGACAGGGACCACGTGCTTGGCCACATCCCGGCCCTCCAGGAAGTTGAACTGTCAGGGACAGTTGTATTATGTGTAGCTCCACTTCTAAGTGACCCTGGCACGGGAGTTTCATCCCTATTGCTGCTGATCACAAATAAAACTGCCCGACACACAGGGTCGAGGAGCTGCCACACCCGATGCGTTGGCAGCCACCAGCCTGGTCAGGGCGTGAGGCCGGTGGCGCCGGGTTCGTTGGAGTGGTCCGGAGGTGTGTTCTGCCCCTTCTCTTCTCAGTCCTGGCTTGGTGCAAGTGTTCTGACCTTGAAATCATTCAAGTGAAGGCCTGTCTTCCTGGCGCCCACAGTGTGAGCCTGGCTGCCTCATGCTGGCCTCGACCTCAGGCGGCACAAGTTCACTGTAAAGTCTGGAATGGCACTGGTCTTGCAAACAGAAGTTGCGTTTTCAGGAATGATTCTAGCAAAGCATCAAGTCACGAACACAATTTCTACCTTAAGTTTCTTCTTGAAGACGCAGCATCCCTCCGCTCTGCCCTATGTGAACTGCCACATCAGTTACTGCTAGAGCTGCAGTGAACGGAACTCGTGAACGTCTCGCCGTTAACCCTGGGTGCAGAGACGGTGTGGAAGCTGTGATCTGGCACAATCCTTGTTTTTGGAAGGAGAGTTGCGTCACTTGTGGGCATTTACAATACTCTGGCATGCACACGGATGCAATGCGGGCGCTGGGTGGCTCAGCCGGTGAACGCTTTATGGGGACAGCTCACCCGGTTTCCAGGGGGTGGGGACGTACTCAGCGGCAGGTCACGCCTACAGGTAATGACAGGACTACGTTAGGCAGTGACTTACGCAGGGGAGTATTTTATAGGCAATAAAACGCCAAAGAGATGCCACTTTTTCTTCGGGGAAGGTGTCTGATGTGTTGAGTAAAATAATAAATTTTTTAATGGGAGGGAAAGAGACAGGCAGGTTGCTGCAGGCCCGGTTGCTGGGCCAGGTTGCTGGGCCCGTGGCGGGGCGAGCCCAGCCTCAGCGACCCGATGGCACGCACTGCCTGGCTCTCCACCTGTCCGTCTCTTAGGGACCTTGTCCCCTGCGTGGCAGCTTGCTGATCCCACGGTGGTGCTCTGGCACCAGCATCTTGGTCCCTGCAGCAGGGGACAGCGGAAAAGCCCTGGGCCAGCTGCCTTGTGTTTCAGTTCAGAAGGGGCAGGTCTCTGCTGTTCACTGCCCATTGGCCAGATTGGGACCCTGCCCAACTGAGGGGCTGTGAGAGCCATGGTGTTTTTGGGGACGGCAGTGGCCTCTGCCTCCTATCTAGACTGGCTCCTCCGTGGGACACCAGGCATCGAGGCAGGAGACACAGAAAAGCCCTCACTGGAACGTTTTCTCCTTTGACCTGTCTCCTCGATCCAGGATGAGCTGGTTTATACCTCACCATTTATGTTCTAGCAGCCTTTTGTATCTGTTCTAAAGGAGTGGACGTTCTGCCCTGGCTGGTGTGGTTCAGTGGGTTGCACACTGGACTGAGCCTAAAGGTCACCAGTTTGATTCCCAGTCGGGGTCCACCCTGTCTAAAAGTAAATAAATAAAATCTTTAAAACAAAAATAAAAGAACGTTCTCCTTGTGGTGGGATCACCGTGTCCCAGCAGTGGCACCGTCCTCACTCATCAGAGAGGCCACGTGACTCCTCACAGGCTCTGTCACGGGCAAGGCTCCCACCTGCAGTTACTTTTCAATCAGCCCTTGTTTCCCAGCTGTTTCTGGGGCTTCCTCTGAAGCTGCTTTGTTTTGATTGGTACAACCTTTTAACATGCAGTGTAGAGACCTAGGGAGTCTGTCTGAACTCCCCGGTGCGACGTTCTGCAGAAGAGTAAGAGAGGAAACGCAGGTATTTCAGTGTTGGGAACCCCGGCCTCAGGCAGTGCCCAGAGGGATGCTGAGGCCCTCCGTGCAGTGGGCGTGACACTTCAGAGCTTGTCTCATGCTGATGGCACATGACAAGATTGCCACACAGCAGGATCTGTGCCTGTTGGTGCAGACACGTGGGCTGTCATCTGATGCCAGTGTCACCTGGGCTGGGTGGCCAAGAACAGCACAGCCAGCAAACCCAGCTGCACCCTCTTTTCCCCAGTGCACAGCTGCTCCGGCCTGCGGAGCAGTCAACGAGGGTCCTGAGCCTACCTGCAACGGATGAATAGGGATGGGAGCAAGAGGCGCGAAGAAGGGCAGCAAGACAAAGGATTCTGATCAAGCTGCAAACTTTTATTTAAACGGCGGGGTTTATATAGGGGCGGGAAAAGGGAAGCTGCTATGATAGGCTGCCCCATGCGTGTTCACCTCCTGCCCTTGCTAGTGATTGGTCAGTCAGGTGCGTGATCAGTGCCTTGATTGGTTGCTGGTTCGCGTGCTCTGCAGATGCCCCCAGGGGGCAATGCTGGCGGCTGGGACCGCGATATGCTGTCTTGCTGACGGCGTCAGCGAACTAAGGCCCCAACACACAGCTCAAGCGAGCCGCCCTCTGACCCAGCCATCGCGAGGCAAAGCCTGCCGCTCAGAAGACGGGCGGGAGACCTGCCCGGACACTCGCGGGGCACGGTGCACGAGTGTCCTGTGAGCATGTGAAGAGATTCTCAGCAGCACTCGCTGTTGGGGAAATGCCCGTTAAACCCGAGACAGGTCACCGCTTCATACCTTCCGGAATGGCTGACACAGATGGTGCTGAAGCGCGATGCCAGTGAGGGTCACAGACAGCTGGGGGCACCGGCAGTGTCGTAGAAAGTTGAACATGCATCGGCCCTGTGGCCCAGCAGTTCCACTCCTAGGTGTTATTCAAGAAAAGAAGCACGTGTCCCCAAAACATCTCCAGGAATGATCGTAGCAGCTGTACTGCTGATGGCAAAAGTCGGGTGGGTGAACTAACCGTGGCGTCAGTGCAGTGGAATGTCCTCGGCCTTGAAGCAGTGACAGTGAGTGACGAAGCTGCACCCAGAGCGCGTACCTGTGACTGCTTCTGTGGACGTCCACGCCGGGCTGGACTCACTGCTGCTGGAAGTCGAAGGAGTGACCAGACGGGGTCCCAGGGCGCTCTCCAGGGTGGTCACCAGGCATGCGGGACGCCAGAGCCGAGCGAGCAAGGGGCTGATGCAGAGAAGCTGCGCTGGGCTGGCCCCAGCCCTCAGCTCGTCCTCGGCCTCCTGGCTTCGCCACTTATACGCCGGGGAGCCTCAGGCAAATGGCTTCCCGTCTGCATCTCGATGGCCTCGTGCGGACGGGGCCCTGGCGGCTGTGCAGACCCAGCCGGGAGCCGTCCTGCAGCGGCTGGTCGGTAGTGGCCACCTCGCTCTTCTCTCTCTAACGGCTCATCCCACTTCCCTTCCTCTTAAAATCGGCATAGTCAGCAAGGAGTGATATAAACAGAAAAGTGAAGATTAGGGAGGCTTCCTTAGTTCACCTTAACTCCGGTTAGGGTCGAGATTACCTGTAAAGAGGGTTTTCCTCTCCCCTCATCCACAATCTGCTGGCAGTTGTGGCGCTCGGCAGGTGGCAGGGCAGCCAGGGGCCTTAGCTGTCTCCTCGTCCCTTCCTTTGCAGGGGCCAGTGTGAGTTGCTGGGTTTCAGTGAGAGGTCAGTCACTTCCCCTCGGTGACCGTGACTGTGCCTCTCCTTTCCCCGTCCGCAGGAGCCGTGAGACTGACAGGCTTGGCGTGTGGGAGCCAGCACGTGTGGGCCTGCGACTCCAGGGGAGGCGTGTACTTCCGTGTGGGGACCCAGCCTCTGAACCCTAATCTCATGCTTCCGGCCTGGATAATGATCGAGCCGCCCGTCCAGGTGAGTTCAGGGCGACTGAGGCCAGCCTGCTCCCTGGTGAGGCGGAGGCTGTCAGGGCGCTGCCGTCGGGAGAAGCAGTGTGGCTGCACGGGTGGGGCGCCCAGCAGCGGGGGCAGGGCGTGTGTCCGTGAACAAGGGGGCCGTTCTCTGGCCCCCCAAACTTAGAATTTGATGTTTGTGAAGTTTAGAGCTGAACAGATTGTTAAAATTATCTCAACACTGAATTCCACCCCCCCCAATTTTATTTCTTTTCACAAAGTGAGCATTATTTTTTAATCTCAATATCCAAAAGCGTAGGGAAGAAAGTAAAGGCCACTTGAAGTCTTGTCATGGATGTAGCCTATTAGTACCAGCATTTCGTGAGTGCCTTCCCTGGCTTATTCAAGAATTCTCTTTCCCAGTGCCCCTGGTGCCCCGTTTCGATTTACTGTGTCTTCTGTCCGCCGCATGCGGGTGTGGGACCAGCCCAGTTTGCGTCTCCACCCCTCCTGCCAGTCTCACTGGTGTTCCTTCTGTCGTTCTGTAGTTGGTCTCCTTTTCACTTCCGTAGTTGCAGGATGTCGGATGGTTCTGAATGGTGTTGTTATGGTTCAGTTATAATTTTTGTATGGCTGTGTGAGGCAGTGAGCTGTGTTTACCTATGCTGCCATCTTGAGTGGAAGTCCTACAACGTATCTAAATGTTTTCTTGTGCTCTTGACTGTTCCGCCACTGGGTCAGAAGAAGTCTGGCTTGAGTACACTGTTGAATGGCCCTTGAAGAGCTAATGGGCCCTGGCTGGTTTGAGTCAGTGGATTGAGCGTCAGCCTGCAAACTGAAAAGTTGCTGGTTCGATTACGGGTCGGGGCACATACCTGGGTTGTGGGCCAGGTCCCCAGTTGGGGACATGTAAGAGGCAACCATTTAAAAAAACCTGATGGCCCTGGTTGCTGTGCTGAGTGTATTTCTGCTGATGTTTGTGACAAGGAGGCCGCTCGTCCTACTCATGTGACTTCGCTGCTGGGTGAGACACAGAGCCGCCGTGGCAGAGGCGGCAGAAGGCAGGGGTGGACTGCCTTTGAACGAAAAAATGCAAAATTTGGAAGTGATTTGTTTCCAAGTTTGTTTTGGCTACTCTGTGTCCTTCTAATATCCATGTGGATTTTAGGATCAGTTTGTCAATTTCTGCAGCAACAACAAAAAAAGTCAGCTGGGATAGGATTCATGCTGCAGGTGTAGATCGGGGTGGGGCGTGCCCTGCCTCTCACCACCATGGGGCCTCCCAGGCCAGCAGCACGGGGCTCCTCTGCATCCGTGTGGCCGTTCTGTGATCTCTCAGCAGTGTTACAGTTCCCAGAGTACACACTTATATTACTTTTGATACATTCATTCCTGAAGTTTTTATTCTTTTGGATGCTATTGTACATAGAATTGTTCAGATTGTCCATTTTCAGATTGTTCATTGCTAGTGTAAGTTTTGTATATTGATCTTGTGTCTGGAAACTTTGGTCAACTTGTTTATTAGTTCTAATAACTTTTTTGTAGGTTCTTTAGGGTTTTCTATATGCAGGGTCATGTTTACAAACAGGTAATTTTACTTTCTCTTTTCCCACCCGGATGTCCTTTAGTCCGTTGTCTTGCCTCCTCGCCCCAGTGGGAGCCTTGCGTACGATGCAGGAGAGCGCTGGCGAGAGGGGTGTTCGCTCCTTGTTCCTGATCTCGGGGGAAGGCGTCCTGTGTTCCACCATTAAGTGCGCTATTGTTAGCTGTGGGTGTTTTTTGTTGTTGTTTTCTTTTTTTAAGAGAGAGCAGGGAAGGGAGGGAAAACGAGAGGGAGCGAAACGTCAGTGTACAAGAGAAACATCAATTGGTTTCCTCTCGCACCCCCCCCAGCCAGGGACCTGGCCTGAAACCCAGGCATGTGCCCCGACTGGGGGTCCATCCGGCTGTCCTGCGGCTAGCGGGCGACGCCCACCCCACTGAGCTGAACAGGTCAGGGTTGTGGGTTTTTTGCAGCTGCTCTTTTGCACATTGGGGAAGGCCCCCTCTGTTCCTAGTTTGTTGAATGTTTTTTATTGTGAAAGAGTGTTGGATTTGGCCAAGTGCTTTTTCTTCATCTGTTGAGATGATCTTGTGGGTTTTGCTCTATTGACATGACGTATGACATGGATGGACTTCGTGTGCCGGGCCACTTTACATGTCTGGGGTAAATCTGACGGGTCACTTGTGGATGTTGCCGGCTTGGTTTGCCAGCGCTTCCGTTGATGGTTCCTGTGTCCATGTTCATGAGGGCGGTCGGCCTCTGTTCTGCTCTGCCTGTCACGTGCCTGTCTGTCTCTGGTGTCAGGGCTGTGCTGGCCTTTTAGACGCACCGACAAGTATTTTCTCCTCCTACATTTTTTGGAAGGGTTTCTGAGGGATTGGTGTTAATTGTTCTTTAAGTGTTCGTTAGAATTTATCAGTGTAGGTTGGGGCTTTCCTTTGTGGGATTTTTTTTTATTTCTGATTCAGTCTGTTGTTTTAGATCTATCTGTTCAGAATGTTCTGTTTTTTCTTGCTGCAGTGCGAACAGTGTCCATCTTTCTGGGAGCTTGTTCATTTCGTCGGTGAGGTCTCACTCATTGGCACCTGGTTTTTCCTGTTCCCCTGTGGCCCCCTTTCTTTCTGTACGGTTGGTGGGGGTGTACCCTTGTTTTTTCCTGATTTTAGTAATCCGAGTCTCCTCTCTTCTTTTCTTAGTTAATCTAGCTACAGGGTGGACAATTCTGTCGACCTTTTCAAAACCTGTCCTTGGTTTTGTCGGTCTGCCCCCCTCTCTCTACTATTTCCTCTGTTTCCACTTCAGTCTTCCCCTTCTGTGCTCTCTTGCCGCACAGCACCCTGCTTGCTGGTGACTGCTCCGATGCCCCCAGCGGTGTTCGTCACCCTGGCCGAGCCCTGCAGAAGACCTGCAGGGACAGTGGCAGGGTCCCAGCACAGAGCCACGCCAGGGTCAGAAAAGGCTGCTGGCTGGATGAGGGGCACAAGACCCATGGAGGGGAAGGGCGCTGCTGAGCAGGTGGCGGTGGCTGGGCAGCCTGCCTCTGCTGTGCCCTGCAGGCCATGGCTCAGCCACCGGGCTGTGTCACAGACTGTGACAGTGCATGCCCCTCCCTTTCTGAGAGTCTTGCATGACCTCTGGGGAGAGCACTGAGGGGGGCTGTGCTGGGGAGGTCTGCTGAGAGGAGTGGTAGCAGCTTCGCCCTGTAACGTGGCCTGAGGGGAGCAAATCCTGTGGAAGGGCAGGAAGCTGTGCTCCACGTGACGGGCGGTGGCCAGGGTGGTGGTAAGTGGCACCGTCTCCAGCGGGCTGCGGAGCAGAGCTGGGGACCTCACGCGCACGCAGTGGTTTAGGACAGAACTGCCCTAATCTTGAAACTGAAGAGAGAGTCCTGGGAAGACGAGCCCGGCAGGGGGGCCGGGGGGACGCACGCTTCATGAAAAGGATGCAGAAGTTCAGGACGATGTAGGACTTGCCCTTTTTACTTGCCACCCGCCTTCGTGTACGTCATTTGACTTGTTCCCCGCCTGAGCTTCCTGGACCACGTGCAGGACACATCTGCACTTGGGACGAAGGGACACGGAGATGGGTGCCACAGGGATGACATCGTGAGCCACAGGAACCTTCTAGAACAGTCACAATTTCTGTTTCTGTTTCCTGCTCTTATCTCTGGTTAAAACCTCCCTCCTCTGGTAGTCCTGGGGTGAGTTTTAACAAAGCATTCAGAACCAGTGACTCAGTTTTCAGACTTGCTAACGTCTAGAAGGGTTTGGAGAAAACATTATAGTTGTGTTCAGCGTCTTTTTTTGGGGTTCGCTTCATCAGTTGCTGAACTTCCTGTGCACGTTAAAGTTAGCTCCGGAGCCAGCAGCACAGTTGACTCGGTTTCCTGGTGCTGCCTGCGTGGTGCGTGGCAGACAGGAAAAGGGTCCAGCCGGTGGTCGCCGCACCCCAGCGGGCCCCGCCTCTTCTTTCACTGGGATCTGCTCTGCCCCTTATGCTCTGCCCCCCATCCCTTCCTGGCCTGGTCCCCTCCGTCCCCTGAGCAGACCCTGCTCTTCCCTGGCCTGGGCACCCGGGCCTCAGCGGTGGGAGGCTCCAGCCGCCCATCCCTGCGTGGGCTGGCTCCAAAACCAAGACAAATATGACGGCCGATAGCCAGACTAACATTTGAAAAGTGATTTTAGATTCAGCTGCTTCAGTTCTACTTGGCTACACGAACAGTGGAATAAAGTAAATGCACAGACACGGTCACAGGCAACACCCTCGAGGATGCCATGCTCAGAGATCCTGCCGGGGGGACGGGCTGGAGCCGGGTGTCACTCCACAGTCCGGATCTCTAGGGAAGTTCAGCCCTGACAGCGGGAAGGACCCCCTGAGCTGGGCCTTCCGCTGACTCATCAGAATGAAACGTCATCTCAGGATATCAGAACAGGGCGGTTAGAAGGATTTTTGCTCTTTGCTCCCAGGCTAAGGTGGTGCTACATAATCATCAGTGTCACTACTCCTTCCACCCTCTGGTGGCAGCCACTGAGCTCGCAGCGGTCACTTACACCAGGGCACAGAGACAGAGGGAGGAGAGGCCCTGCCACAGAAACAAGTTCCGTGGGTAGGACCAAGCTCCTGCTGCTAAGGGTTTGGGGGCATTCCCTCCTGAATTGAAACGCTGGGCCTTGAGTTGGTCCGCAGGTCGTGGGTTTTTGCCAGGCTGGTTAAAACGCTAGGCCTTGGGGCCAATGAAATGAGTTCTCTGACCTCACTTGGGATGCCCTGGGTTCAGTCTCTCATGAACAGCACTGAAGGTCTCCTCCCCGGATGGGACCCTCCCCAGCACAGCATGTCCCCGTAATGTGGCAGCGACGGCATTCTGGGACGGGAGCAGAAAGCTGCAGCGCCAGAGCAGCAGCCAGAGCCGCCCTGCAAGTCCTTGGTTCGCAGCAAGAGGGAAAGACCATGGCTGGCAACACAGTCAGTGGCCCAGAGGCCTGTGCCCCTGGAGGCAGGGGTCCTGGGCTCTGCCGCGGTGATATGGGCACACCCGGAAACCTGCTGCAGCGTGGACACGTGGCCTCACGCTCCCATGGAAAAATGCTCACAGCAGCTGCTGAGTGAAATGGAAGTTACAAAGCTGTCTGGTGATTGTGTTTCTGTGTGAAAAAGCACGCACTGCACCGGTCAGGAAAGGTGCCCAGCACAATACTGATGGTGGCTCCACCCGGGTGAGGCCGCTGTGGCCGTGTCTTCCTTCTCTCAGTTCCCCTCTCTTTTCTGAGTGTCCCACAGTTCACCTAACAGTTATTCGTGGCTCTGAGCAATCTAATAGGAACTAGTCTCCGGAAATGATCAGAAATCTTGAAGCACTTCGGGTCACTATTTACGGCCAGGACCATGCACGGTGAGTGCGGCCATGGCCCCGCCCTGGAGTGAGGAGGCCACTGAGCCAGCCACTCGCTGCAATGGCAGCTCCAAACAAGGAGGCGTGCGCTCCAAGGGGCCGTTTAAAATCTCCCTCGGCGAGCACTGATCTGAAGCCCTAGTGGAGTAGGGGCTTCCGCGGCTTTGGAGCTGGGCCTTGCCGCTCACCGGAAGTGGAAGGGTTCTGGAGCCTTCCTGTGCAGGCCGCGCATGACTGCCCCCAGCTGTCGCCGGTGTGCAGGGTGACGCACACACAGCCAGCTGCTCACGGCAGCGACTCTCACTGGCTCACAGCGTCCTCGGCAGGGCTGTGTGGTGTGGTCCCAGTTTTGTGAAAACAGAAACTGGTGGTGACAACATCCCACTTAAATACCTAGGGAACCTACAGCCAAGTTACTACCTTGATCAAGGGACCACGAGTGATTATAACGCTCGTTTCTGTCTTCCACGTTCACCCACAGGGGGCAAGGAATTCCTTTGTGACCACAGAGAAAATAGCATATTCTACAAAGGAACCAGGATTGGGGCTGGGGCAGCCCTCTGCTCCAGGACCCCCTCCCACCCGCGGTGGAGGCCTGAGTCCCGTGGGTCCCACCTCCCCACGCCTCCACCGCACCCCGAGCATTTCAGACGTCGTTCTGGCTGGTGAGGGGCTGGACCAGGCCTCCTCAGCCCTGGTCCTCAAGGCCGAGTGGTACAAGCCGTCCTGCCCGGGGAGCGCGAGAGGCCACTGTGGCCATACACAGAAGCCAGGGAGTGAGGTTCCGCCAGGGTCTGGAGGTGGCCAGAGGCTCTCTCAGGCAGCACTGGTGCCAGAACGGGAGAGTGAGTGGGATGGGGGCAGGCAGACAGGATGGAAGCGTGTCCCTAGCCAAAGGGACCATGACACGTGCGATGACCAGTGAGGCACCATTGGGCTGAGCAGGGGGCCTCCTGGACAGGCTAGGTTGGGGCAGCTTGTCTCCAGCACGGGGCCCGGTGGAGTGGCCTGATCAGGCTCAGTTTTGGGAAGGTGGCCTGCTGGGGGGCTATGACACAGTTCCCAAAGGGGCAGTGAGAGGGGGGAGAGATGGGTGCCATGGGAGGGCCCCCAGGCTGGGGCCAGACCTCGCTGTAAGTCACCAGGAGCCATGCCCAGCTCCAGGCTGCCAGACTCTGTGGCACGGCCCTGGAGCTGGGGTGGCGCGGGCAGGGCAAGGGTGCCGGCTGGAGGGCGCGGTGGGTGGGTCGCCCTGTAATTACTGTGCTCATCTTGTGGGATGGAGTGCCTCAGCGTATGGCAGGGGTGCAGCAGGCTGCTGACCTCAGAATGCCAAGCTTCCCTCTTGGACTCCATTAGCCTTGTCCTGCTGACCACGTGCCAGCGAAGTGCAAGTGCCCTGTTCTCCAGCTCGTCAGCAACAGTCACCAGGCTCGGCGCCAGTGCCTGTCTTGAGTGAGGGTCAGCACAAGGACCACACTCAGCATTGGTGTCCAGGGGCCACCAGCTCCTGCTGGCCATGGAGCAGTGCTGGCTCAGCCCGTAGGACTGAGGCTTCTTCATCTGGGAAGCAAGGGGTGGTTCTAAAACTTCCACCAAGCCCCTCTGCTCCTGGAAGGAGAGGTGTCATGTGTGAGTCAGGCCACACCCCGGCAGGGGTGGCAGGAAGCTGGGATGGAAGGCACGCTCCGGGCTGGCAGCCCCCGGACCAGACCCTGTCCGGGAGAGGCTACGGGGTGTGGGGACAGCGCGCTGGTCAAAGGCTGGAACTGCCTCCGGACCCTTACACCAGCTTGGTAATGACAGTAGATACACAGGATGAGAAGGGGGCTTCTGCAGCCTGCCTCCTGAGAAAGAAGACGGCTGCAGATGGGCACCTTGTGCGACCTCGCGCACACGACACTCTGGAACGGGTTGGGTCAAACAGCGGGAGGCTCCGGTGGCAAAAACTGGGCCCATGGTTGCTCGGGTCGAGAACCGGCAGGGACCACGGGCCTACATCCCAGGGTGACGACTGTCAGGATCAGGACAGCACGCCTGTAGCGCATGCACTTGCCCTATGTCAGCTTCACTTCCAGTTAAAACTAAGCAGGCGCTGAGCTCGAGTCTGTGGTGTGCATGTGGGGGCACCGATGGGGGTCTGTGCTGATGTCACAGCTGACATGGAGGGGCCTCCTGGGCAAGCTGGATGGACGGCTTGATAGAAATGCAGTTGAGCCGCCGCTGGTGTAGCCTAGCAGACTGAGCACCAGCCTGCGAACCAAAGGGTCGCCGGTTCGATTCCCAGTCAGGGTACATGCCTGGGTTGCAGGCCAGGTCCCCAGTAGGGGGTGTGCAAGAGGCAACTACACATTGATGTTTCCCTCTCTTTCTCCCTCCCTTCCCCTCTCTCTAAAAGTAAATAAATAAAATCTTTAAAAAAATATGCGGTTGAAATCCTGGCGGAAAAGGGAGGGGAATGGTGACATGAAAACAGTCTGAAGAAATACAGCTGAAATTTTCCAGACTCGATGAAACAGTTATGTTGAATGAAGTTGCAAGACCAAAAAAGCACACCTTTTTTTCTCCAACCAGAGCCACTCGCGAGTCTGTGGGTTGGCATCAGCTTGCTCTGCGCGCTGTGCCACGGCCCCCACCCTTTTCTCCTCTGGAGAACGACTTTCTCGTAGTTTCGTGACCCTGAGTGACTGCTCAGGGAGCTGCTTCTGGATCTTTCTAGTTCTTGTTTTTAGTTGACCCCTGCAGGATGCAGAGCTCCTTCGTGGCCACCGCCAGGCCTGCTGGCTGCTGCCCTTTCCGAGGGCACAGTGCCTCCCAGAGCTCATAGGGACAGGCTCAGCCTTCCCGCAGCTGAGCCAGGGAGGGAGCCACACTGCATTTTCCTGTCGGTGTGACTCTGCTTTCCCTGGTGTTGAGGGCCACCCTGACTGGTCTCAGGAAGCTGTGACCCCCTGTGACTTAGGCTGAGTGAGAGACCTCCGGATCAGGAGCCACTAAGGAGACAAAACTTATTCCCCTGGCATGAACGCTACCTGTTCTGTGCCTGGCCTTTAAATGCTAGATCAGTTACCAATGACAGGTAACAATTCTCTAGGATAGAGAATGGACCTAAGACAGGGGCTGATCTCGTAAAGGCCTCTGTGGAATAAGACTCACGAGACTGTGGAAATAAATGAAGGGGCTGTGGAAAGGAAGGGGTGATCGGCATCTACCCCTGCCCCCTCTTAGCCTGAGTCTTTATACTCAGATGTGAGAAATCCAAGTCTCCTTGCTGCCTCTGTCTCCAGCCCTTCTCAAGGCTTAGCAAACAGCCTAAGGGGCAGCTCAGACCGGAGACAGCGGACCCCCAGGGTAATCAGGCCTGGGACAAAGAATATGCAAGATCCTGTGAGATCTGTTTGCTGGAGGATGTTATTAACTTGGAATTTGAAGGCACAGTCAGGAAACCTTTGAAA
This sequence comes from Tonatia bakeri, assembly GCA_004024845.1. NCBI lineage: Eukaryota > Metazoa > Chordata > Mammalia > Chiroptera > Phyllostomidae > Tonatia > Tonatia bakeri. The sequence continues at coordinate 29,962 of PVIA01005919.1, forward strand.
CCTGTAGTCTTTTCATATGATAAAACTCCAATCTCTGCCCGGAATCACAACAGAAATTCTGTTAGCATCCTTATAAGATACATGTTCCCTTTGATCCCTTTTGCCAGACTGTGAATCCACAAACTGTGTCTACTTTCTCAATAAAAACCCACTGGGACAAAGGAAGGGGCCCTCCCCCCTAAGGGGGTTAGCCCGGAGCGGGTCACCAACTTGGAGGGTGGCCACTCTGTTTCTGGACTTCCCTATAGAAAATTGTTTCTGTATATGATTATTTCTTAATGATTTAACAAACCATTCATTAGGTTTTTATGCATGTCCATAGCTGGCCGGGGGGGCCGGGTTCTGCACGCTGCAGTTTAAGCGTGTCCATAGCCGGCCAGGGGGGCTGGGTTCTGCATGCGTCAGCCAGACAGCCAGCTGATTAAGCAAGGTTTGAAAATCACTACACCCTGGACTTGATTTTGCCTCGTCTTTCTATCTAGTTTTTTTTTTTTAAGATATTTATTTATTTTTAGACAGAGGGGGAGAGAGAGAGGGAGAGAAGCATCAATGTGTGGCTGCCTCTCTCATGCCCCACACTGAGGACCTGGCCCGCAACCTAGGCATGTGCCTTGACTGGGAAGCAAACCAGCGACCCTTTGGTTCGCAGGCCAGTGCTCAATCCACTGAGCCACACCAGCCAGGGCTCCATCTAGTTTTTCCTCTTGGTTCCACACGTTCAGCCCCAGCTCTCAGCCAGTGATCTCAGTTTCCTCTCTTGCACTTGGGGCCTCTCCTCTGAGGGATCTCCCTGGGCGCTCTGGCCACCCTGTCGCCGGGATCACCCTTGCCCCCCTCCCCTGGAGCCCGTATCCCCCCTCTCTGTTTCAGTGGAGTGTATCTTCCAGTGGGCTCCCGAGGAGGTCTCAGGCTGGCGACTTTTGGAGACACGAACATCTGAAGAGACTTCCACTCGTGTTCACTCTGACCTTGGCTGGACACAGCAGTCTGAGCTGGAGACTGTTTCCCTGAGAAATCTGAAGGTCTTCCTCCAGCACCTCCTGGCGTCTGGCAGTGCTCTCGAGAAGTCCGGAGCCGTTCAGACTGCTGGTCCCTGATACGTGACCCGTTTTCTCTCTGGACGGTCGGGAGCACCCTTTGTCTCCAGTGCTCCGAGAACACAGGGCGGTGTGCCAGGCTCGGCCTGGCTCATCCTTTCCCCTGCGGCCCGTGGTCTTTTGTTCTGGACGCGTCCCGTCACCCTGTGGCCAACTCCTCCCGCCTCTGCCCTCCTGTGGCTCTGTGTGCTCTTACTGGGGGTCATGCACTCGTGCGTGGGCTTGCGCAGCTGGCTTCCACTTCTCTTACCTTTTCTCTCATTTTCTGCCTTTATGCTTCTGTCCTACTTTCTAGTTGTTCTCGACGCCACTGGAGGTTTGGGACCACAGTGTAATTCGTGGAAGCTCCTGCTGCTGTTTCTGGTCGTCACGTTTTGTCCCTGGTGTGTGCAGCCCTCTTCACCCGGGCGGCTGCTTGCTCGCTGCTTCCTGTGCTCCTGGCAGAGGCTCTCCTTCAGTGGCAGTGGTCTTGGCTGTCACAGTGGTGGCCAGCGCAGAGCCTGCCGGAAGCCCCATGCACCCGGTGGAGTGTGGACCGGGGTCTCTAGTGCTAACTGGCTGCGGGCGGGGGGTGTGCAGCCCGTTGCCTCTGCCTTGGGCCCGGCACCGGCCATTCCTCGCCCTCCGCCCTCCGCTTTCTGCTCTCCAGAGTTGAGAGGCCCTTCTCTCCTCTGAGTTGGTCTGTGTGGGGTTTGAACTTTCTCTTTTCACCTCTTCCCCTCTCCCTGCAATGTTGCTTCAGGATGAAGGGCAGGGGCGTGTGTGTTGGTTCTGCCATCATTTCCCAGGGGCGCTGAGTGTCTCGGCTCACGGGAGGCTGGGACACACCAATGCTGAGAGCCACCCGTGGGTCACCCCCAGCCCACACTTGCAGGACAGACCCGAAGAGCGAGTCCTTGCCTCTGGCTCCTCCGGCCGCAGGACCGGCTGATGCCGCAGCCCCGTTCGGAGGGATTTACATCAGTTTCTGGCACATCCCTGACTTTGCCCACATTGCCTTCTCCTGCGGCTGCATTTGAACACGGTTGTTTGGGGCTGGCCTCTCACCCGTCCTGGGGGTTGTGCCCTCACCCTCTCCTGCCGCTCTAGAAGGTGGGGCTGCCCAGTAAAGACTGTCGGGGTGCAGGCCCCTGTCACCCAGGTGACCTGGTGGTCCAGACAGGGCTCCCCCAAAACTGCCAGCACCGGGGGGGTCTGCGTGCACTCCCGGAGGGGTGCAGGCCACCCAGCCCACAGCAGCCTGTGCAGCGGGGGCCAAGTCTCTGCAGTCTGTGTCCCAGTGTGCTGACGCCCGGACGCCAGCCACAGGTGCAGCTGTCCGAGCGGTGTCCGAGACAGGGTCTCGAGTGGTAGACAGAAAGATGGGGTCACTGGCCTCTGCTCAGGAATAACAGATGTGACCGCTGCCCAGGAAGCCTGTTCCCGAGCATCTGTCTCTCCAGCAGGCAGGAGGCGCAGGCAGCAGATGCAGGGGGCTCTGCGGTCACACCTCAGACCTGACTCGGGGGCTTGGCCGGGATGAGAGGCAGGCAGCAGAGAGCTTCTCTCCTGTCTAGACCTGGCGGCATGGGTCTCACGTAGCCAGATCTGCGTTTGCCGACATTCTGAGCAGAAGTCATCACCCACATAAAGCCTGTACTTGAGCCAGACGTGCTCAACCAATGGTCGGAGAGCTCTCCTGGGGACCCGGGCCGCACCCAGAGCCGGGGCTGGTGGCACCAGGCAGTCTGCACAGCAGGAGGGGCAGCCTGAACCCGTGCCCCCAGGTGGGGCGGGGGAGCTCCGTCAGAGTGGCTGGAAGGTCATCTGGGTCACCTCTGGCGGGGGACAGACAGCTTGGGGGAGGGCATCAGCCCTGGTTACAGGCTGAGTGGAGAAAATGTTTCCAGGCCTCCCGACTCTGAGAATTTACTGGCACTTTACTTATTTTTTTTGGGGGGGGTTGTATTTTTTACTTTTAGAGAGAAGGGAAGGGAGGGAGAAAGAGAAACATTGATGTGTGGTTGTTGTTCACATGCCCCCCGACTGGGAACCTGGCCCGCAACCCAGAAATGTGCCCTGACTGGGAATCGAACCGGCGACCCTTCGGTTCTCAGGCCTGTGCTCATTCTACAGCAGCCAGGGCTCAACTGGTACTTTAAATGCAGGCCCTTTTAATATTTGAGGCTGGTCTCCGAACTTAACTGAAATTTGAATAGAACAGAAGCCAAGAGGATCTGCCTCAGAGAAAACACGGGAGAACTAAGAAGACCAAGCACAAGCCAGAAAGCACGGCCGCCAAGTGGGCCAGGCCATACAGGATCGAGCAAGCCCCACATGGCAGCACCTGGTGCGCAGCGCAGACCCCGAGCCCTCGAGGAAAAGGCACCTTTCACCACGCATCACGAGTGCGGGGTGGATTGAGGGTGGATGGGAATGGGGAGGGAGGGAGGGAGGCAGCCTGGGGGGAGGAACGGCTGTCCGCCGCACTGGCTCTTTGGTAACCAGTCCGGTTACGAGTTATTTCCAGAAGGGTCTTTCCGGGGTAGTTTGTGCTCTTGATCTGCAGGATCTCAGTTAATCTACCTTGAGCTGAATTTTGTGCAAGTTCACATGAGGTCCACACCAAGGTAATCTGTCCAGCACACATGCCCTTTGGCTGTGACATTTTCTTTGTTTTGTTTTCTTTCTGCCTGGGGATGTGCGTGTGTGTTCCTAGGTTAAAGGCTCTGCCTGCGGGGCACTTGGAGAGCTCTGGTCAGAGCCCCAGACACCTCGTTTCTTGACTGAGCTCAGGCGGCCCCTCCCCTCGCAGCCTCCACTTTCTCCACTCATGCAGTGCTGAATGTGCCCGGGAGGGAGGAGGGAGGGAGGAAGGGAGGGAGGCTGAGCCATTCTCGTGCGTCCCTTCAGCCCAACATGGTTTTGGTGAGCCCTTGAAACCGAAAAGCCAGAGGTTTTGTTGGGAAGAGGCATTGCTTTCTCTGGAGCCTAAACTCGGTTTTGCTGTCCTCTGGCTCTGCCTTCTTGTTTGGGGTCACCTGGGCCTAGCTGTCCCCATGCCAGTTTCATGAGCACCTCATGAGCAGGGCTCTGAAACCCTCCGTGCTCAGCGCTCTGGGGCATGTGACCCCGAGGAGCCTGGCGGCTCCCTGTGAGTCTGCCTGGGCAACGGGGTCGGGATGGGCGTGCTGGGGGTGCCCAACCTGATGAGCCTGAACGCCACCACTGCGGGCTGGCAGAGGGGACAGCAGTCCTTCGGAAGTCTGACAGAGCTGGCGTCATGGGGCTGGGCCTGGCAGAGCAGGGAGGGTCCTGGCAGCAGAGTCATGAGGAGTCCAGTGGGCAGGGGGAGGAGCCCCATTGGCTTAGAGCCCATGCCCAGTGCTGTGGGGCCCAGCCAACCGGGAGGCCAGGAAAGGACTGGCCCCCACTGGGGAGGGCGGAGAGGCACAGGGCCAGGGAGACCCTGCAGGTGGGGGAATCTGTGGCCGAAGTCACCTGCCTGGTGCAAATTATTCTGCAGTCCAGGAAGGATGGCGTGGTATGGGGACACCAGTTCAGAGGCCCCCGAACCGGTCTTGGCAGCCCACAGCAAGGGGCTGAGTCCACACATCCGCATCTTCACACACGGGTTGCACCGTGCGAGGTGCAGTCCTCTTCTCGTGGGGCCTGCTGTCTCATCAGATCAGATCAGAACGACCCAAGTGAAATCCCCTGCATGCAGGGTGGCCGGCACTGGGCTGTGCTTTTCCCTGCCTGCAGCCTCCACCAGCTGCCGGCGGCCAGGACCCTCGTCTGCAGTTACCAGAACCACCGCTCCTGGGAGCGTGTGGCTGGAGTTGGGATTCCTGGGGGGACACTCAACAGTAACGTTGGAGCCTGAAACTCAGAAACAGGCGTGTCTCATCTGGGACACCCGAACAAGTCACTTGTCCAGCACATGGTGTCTGAGCTAAGTTGTGTTTCCGTGGCACCTGACAGCTAAGACGGGTCCCCCAACCCGAGGACAGTCACTGTGGGCCCAGGGCGGCGGCAGCCAGCCTGGGCACACAGCAGCAGGGCCTGGGCACCAGAAGGTCAGAAACAGCCCATCAAGTGGGAACTTCACCCCTTAACTTGAACGTTGTGTCTCGTCAGGGTTGTTAAATGCATGAGAAGTAGAGGCGGGAGGAGCCCGATGACCTAATCCAAGTGCCTTTATTTGATGCTGCACTTGCAGGCGGGCTGAGCCAAGACACCCGCAGCCCTGGGGTGGCAGGAGTGAGGTTTTTAAAAGAAAACTCGAGACCCTGGCTGGTTTGGCTCAGTGGATTGAGTGCTAGACTACGAAGCAAAGGATCATTGGTTCGATTCCCAGTCAGGGCACATGCCTGGGTTGCAGGCCAGGTTCCCAGTAGGGGGCGCATGAGAGGCAACCACACATTGATGTTTCTCTCCCTGTCTTTCTCCTCCCTTCCCCTCTGTCTAAAAATAAATAAAATACTTTTTTTAAGAGCAGTGTTTGTGGTGGGTAGGGGAGGGGTTAGTCTCTTGCTCTTCTGGGCGAGTGCCTCAGGGTTGGTTCCAGGATTGAGTGGGACAGTGGGTCAGGGAAAGGGCAGGCTGTGCCCAGGCACAGGAGGGTCAGTGTCACCTCCAGCCATGGTGGCTGGCGCCAGGTGGCTGGCGCCAGGTGTCTGTCGCGTGCGGTGGGAGAGGGTTTTGATGGAGCCTCGGGCTGCCAAGTGAGTTGGGATGCCTGAGTCATGGGCACTGCAGCGGGCTGGGAAACTGGCCTGGCCCTTTCACGGTAAGATAAATCCTGGCTGAAGAGGCTCTTGATTGATGGGAAAGAGTAATAGTTTATCCTGGAATAAAGAAGATGTGGTCTGTCTTGCTTGTAATAATTAGTAATGAGTGTTTGTCTTCCGAGTCAGCAGCCTGGGTTTTGTTCCCCCAGGAGGTCTTGCTGAAGGGTCTCCACAGCCCAGAGCCCCCTTTGGTGTGAGAGCATCCAGGCTTGTCTGCCCACGGCTGCGATTGGGTCCCATCCTTCGCAGACGGGCGGCTCCCCTCCGCCCCGCCCCGTGGTGCCTTGTGAAAGGGCACTTAACACACATGTACACTCATGCACACTGGCAGTGTGCACACGCCACTCTTACACTCACGCTTATACAGTCTTTTGACTGTGTAACTCTTTACCATTTTTTAAAAAGATTTTGCTTATTTTTAGAGGGGAAGGGAGAGAGAAAGAGAGGAAGAGAAAGAGAAACATCAGTGTGTGGTTGCCTCTCTCATGCCCCACACTGGGGACCTGGCCCACAGCCCAGGCATGTGCCCTGACTGGGAATTGAACCAGTGACCCTTTGCTTCGTAGTCCAGTGCTCAATCCACTGAGTCACATCAACCAGGGCTCCAAGTGATTTTTAAATCTTAAATACCTTATTTACTTCATTTTATAAGTTGCATCCTTCTTTTTTTAATGAAGTTTTGAGTATGAACAAGCCAAAAGTTTAGGCCGCTGACCTTTTTAATTGAAATTTTAGAGATAATTGCCCATGTACTTACAAGAAGTAACGTCCCCTGCACCCTTTGCCCATTTCCCACGGTGACAGCGCCCTGCAAAGCAGCAGGACACTGTCACAAGCAAGGCGTGTTAACTTCCTGTTACCAGCAGTGGCATTCAGTCCCTTCACAGCGTGACTCCACCCTCATCACCCCTAGTTCCAGGACAACCCCGCGGCCCTAGAGGAAGCCCTGCGCCCAGCGTCCCCCCCCCCCCCCCCCCCCCCCCCCCCCCCCCCCCCCCCCCCCCCACCGCAACCCCCAGCCCCGGCAACCTCCGTTCTGCTTCCGCCCATGGACTTCCTTCCCTGGCAAGTCCGGTAACTGGAGTCACAGAACACGTGGCCTTCTGAGACTGGCCGCTGTCAAGTCGTATCGTGTTTCGGGGCTCATCATGCGGTGCCGGGGTCAGTCCTGCACTCCTTTCCGCTGCTGAGCGCGACTCCACTGCAGGCAGACCTGGGTGTGTGGCGCTTCGCAGCTGCTGCGTGATCTCCATGGGGCCGCAGACCGCCTCCCCTGCAAAGCGGTTAGACCCGCTGGAGGCCCGGGCGATGACTAGCATTGCTAAGCAACAAAGCATTTTTTCATTAAGGTATGAACTTTTTTTTTTTTTTAGACATGATGCTATTACACACTTGAGAGACCACAGTGAGGTGTAAACATAACTTGTATGTGCACTGGGAAACCAAAACGTTCATGCAACTCTCTGTATCGCCACAGGCGCGCGGTGGCAGTGGCCAAGCGCGGACCTGCGGTATCTGCGTGGTGCGCCTGCGCGCCGGTGCGCTGCACTTGGGCGCCCACGCAGTAGCCGCCGGGGCTCTTGGGCTATTGCTACTTTTGGGGCTACTGTGAAGAACGTCTCTGCCATGACATCCATGAGGTGTCCGTGTGGACATCTGCCCTGGTTCTTTCGGTGTGTACCAGGAGTGGGCTAGCTGGTCACGCGGCACCGCTGCTTCTCCCGTGGGGACCTGCAGGCTCTTTCGCACGCAGCTGCCCCATCCCATATCTACTTCGACGGCGCGTGAGGGTCCTCTTTCCCGTGTCCACTCCGTGACTCACCGTTTTCCAAGTGGTGCTGCCCCGTGGTTCTGAGGTGTGTTTCCTAGTGGCTGAGGAATGGCGCCCACACCTTCTCCTGTGCTTGTTGGCATTTGCGTGTCTTTAGAGAGAAGTCTCTTCCAGTTCTTCGCTCTCTTAAAAATTCGGTTGTCTTTTGGTTGTTGGACTTTAGAAGTTCCTTGTTTACTCGGGATGCCAGACTCATTAGATGTAGGACTTGGAAATGCACTCTCCCAGTCCGCCGCTGTCTCTGCCCTTCCTTGGCCATGACCTTTCAGGTAAGAAAGTTACTCTTTTGGATGAAGTTCAGTGTGTCTTTTTCTCTGTGTTGCTTATGCCTTTGGGGTCACATCTAAGATACCATTGTCGGTCTCGCTCTCACAGCCGTCTTCAACCCGTGTCGGGTCACCTTGGACCCGGCAGGCAGTGAGGGTCCAGTGAGGGTCCGGCCTCCGTCTCTGCGTGTGGGTGTGCAGGTGCCACAGCACCACCCATGGGAAGACTGCTCTCTGCTCCTGGGATGGTATCGGCAGCGTGTCAGACACCACGTGACTAGACGGCTCCTGTCTGGACGCACAGTCCTGCTCCGCTGACTTCCATGTCGGTCTTTAGTCCAGGGCCTCGCTACTCAGTTACCACAGCTTCAAAACAGTTTGAAATCAGGAAGTGTGAGTCTTCCAGATTTGTTCTTTTTCAAGATTGTTTTGGCACTCAGGGCCCCTTGCGGTCCCACATGAGTGTAAGGGTCAGCTGTGACTTCAGTGTGACTTCTCTGAAATGTGGGGCCCGCCTCGTGGGGTGCTCCCTGCCTGCTTCTTCACAGAGGGTAGAGCACGGTTTCTGCAAGGGCTGCCCACCAGAATTGGAACACTAGGGTGCAGGTCTAAGGGCCATTTTGGGGCCCCAACCCCGCAGTCAGATGCACAAGGGCTGGGCCCAGCCCCGGATGTGCCATTTTGACAGTCCAGTGAGAGCCCAGGACCCTGAGATTGGGAACCACTTGGCCCGGTCTTCCTCGGAAGGGACTTGGGGTGGAGTTCAGCAAGAGTGAGCTTCAAACTTCGGAGCGGCCTGTGCTCAGGTTGGGCAGCCTGCACAGACTGCGGTGCTTGGCCACTGGAGTAAGGTCACTGGGGCTTGTTCTGGTTGATGTTTGTGAAGTAACATCTCTGGGGTTGTGTTCAGGGCTCGGGGAGGGTGGCAGAGGCTCAGTGACATTTGTGGAGCCCTTTGCCGCCTCACCACCCCGGGTCCTTTCCACATTCCCTCCCTCCTCCCCCAGCCATTCCCGTCCATCCTGCGTTCTCGGTGTAGTTGTGGAATCCAAGGCAGCTTCCCTGGCCTCTGGGTCTGATGCCCAGTAATGTGCCCTCGGCACCTTGTTCGCCTCTGCAGCTCTGCCAGTGGTGGCCCTGTGTGTGTCTGTGTGTGACCGTCTGAGCCGTGGCCTGTCTGCTTCACAGCAGACTTTAAAACCCAGGAGCCAAGGAAATGGGTTGCTGGTTCCAGGCACAGTGCTGGGCACAGAGCAGATGCCCAAGTACCTGTTGGTGGGTGAGCGGGCGGTGGACAGTGGAGGGGTGGGCGGGCAGGGGTTGCAGGCTGGCCGCCAGCAAGCAGCCGGTGCTGAGAGTCTCTGGAGCTCCCGACCCGCGCCACTGACCTCCTTCTCCACAGCTCTTGACCTTGCTCTGTCCACAATAACCTGCCCACCACCCCTTCTCGCCCCACTTCCAGCCTGCAGGGCTCACCTTGGTCAGCGTCCACTGCAGCCCCAATGACCAGATGCTGTGGGCGCTGGACAGCAAGTGCAATGTGCACGTCCGCGTGGGCATCACCGAGGAGATGCCGGTGGGGACCGACTGGGAGCACGTGCCAGGTAGGGGCGCGCGAGCACGTGGCACTGCCCCTCACAGGCAGCTCAGGGGCCCTCGTCTGCCAAGCTGAGCAGTCAGGGTGGTGTGGTCTTTTCTCACCACCCACCACCGCTTCCCATGGTGCCACTGTGATGTTCGCTGTCAAAAGGGTCACCGGTGCAGCAGTGGCCCCAGGTGTGTAGCCTGACCCTGCACCATGAGCAGGCCCGGCAGGCGCTCAAAGGCAGTACGCTGTGGCTGTCCCTGCACCACCTGGGCCCTCTGTCCTTCAGCCTTGGACTCTCGGCAGCTGCGCCAGTCCTGCCACTAGGCACCCTTCCCTGGGGTCCCCTGCGGGTACAGCCCTGGGCAGGACTCTGTCATACAGGGCATGCTGGCTGGCGGGTGCAGAGTCAGGAGAGCGCAGGCTCTTGGGAGGGGGTAGTCTGTCCCGCTGCTGCCACAGTCTTGGAACAGACAGAGGCCCTGTCTGCCCACAGGGTTGCAGGCCTGCCAGCTGGCCCTCAGCAGCCGGACCGTGTGGGCCCGCTGCCCTAACGGTGACCTCGCCCGACGCTACGGTGTCACCGACAAAAACCCTGCTGGAGACTACTGGAAGAAAGTCCCTGGGAGTGTGACGTGTCTCACAGGCAGGTGCCGGGGCTCTGGGCCGCGCAGGGCTCCAAGGGGTTCTTAGGCCCCCCGGGGCCACGTCCGCGGCACTATCCCAGGCCACTCCCACGGACTCAGGCTCCCCACAGGAGCCCACCCCAGGGTCACACCTGAGGGAGGGAACCGGGCACCTGGGCTGTCAGGGTCTCCCAGGAAGGCAGCAGGGCACTGCCCAGCCCACTTTAAAGCTGAGGAAACCGAGGCACAGGTCGGGGTGGTGTGTCCAGGCCCTACAGCTAGAAAGTGCCACGTCTGGACATGGGCCAGTGCTTGGCTCCATCTGTGCCCTTCCCCTGGGCAGGGTGACTGACAAGTGTGTGTCCCTGTCCCTGCAGTGACCTCATCAGATGAGCTGTGGGCAGTGGGCCCCCCCGGCCACCTTCTCCAGCGGCTGACAAGGACTTTCAGCCACGCGCACAGCACACAGAGCAGCCAGGCCGCCACTGCTCACCCCGAGGACCTGGAGGACGAGTGGGAAGTCATCTGAAGGCGCCTGCTGTGGCCGAGCTGCCCGGGAGGGAGGAGGCGAGACGGGCGGTGGACCGTCGGTCTCTGCACAGCTCACTCTTGGACACGCCCATCGGCTCTGGCCCAGACAGGCCCGGCCACGGTGGATGCCCACACTTGCTTTCATCCATGTTCGCTCCCAGCTTGTTGAGAACCTGCGGCCTCAGCCAGGCGACCACAGCTGGTGCTGCAGCAGCAGCGCCTCTGAGTGGGCAGTGGCCCCTGTGCCCCTGTGCCACAGTCACATTCCCCTCGCTGACCACGCCCGGTCCCACTGTGGGACCGTGTGGCAAACCACCCATGGACAGCATGAGTCAGCCAGGGCAGGGCTCTGCCACCACTGCCTGTGTCCCGGAGACAGCCCACCGCCTCCTGAGAGGGACACAGGCCCAGCACACATTCCACGCCGGAAGCCCCCAGGGCCCCCAGGCTGTGTTTGAGAGGTGGGTGCCGGGCATGCCAGGAAGGGGACCATGCCGCACAGGCCATGGCACGCCTAGGCCAGGCACACTAGCTGCTGGGGAATGCCCTTCCGCCACCACACCACAGGCCAGTGGGCCGCATAGACCTGGGCATGCGGGCGCATCCCCTGGCAGGGACAGCAGGGAGCTGACGTGGGGGGGTGTGGCTGTGCTGGTGGACTGAGACGTGTCCGTGAGGCGGTGTGTGACCAGCGGGCATCGTGGAGACCAGAGGCGTCCTTAGAGGGCGAATCTACTAACCATTGCCTTTCTCCCTTTAGTGTGTTATAGAGCTGCGTAAGATACCTCATTAGAATTCCAATGTTATAAGTTTAGAAGAAATGTATTTTCTGAAGCCAGTGGAGGGCCTTTCATTCCTTCCCCTGATTCATCCTGAGCCTGCACGGGGCAGTCACAGGACCTGCCACTGGCAGCCTGGCACCATGAGCGGGCACCTGGGTTGACCCCACCCACCCCCCGAGGTTGAAGTTGCACCTGCTGCAGCCCCGCCAGACGCCCGTCTCTGGGTCAGCCCGCAGTGCCCGCACCTCGCCCGCATCCCCCACCTGAGTCCCCGCCCCTCATTGAAGCCCCAGTGCACAGTCTCCTAGCCTGCCCGGGGCCCAGCCCTGTGAGGCCTCGCCTTCTCTCAGCCAGGGTGTCAGGCCCCCAGGCCGCAGGCAAAAGGCGGTGACGGACCAACCGTCTGAAGACAAGGGTCTTCCAGGGCTAAGTGAGGATGAGACGCTGGCCCCAGACTCGGCCACATGCTTTGTTTTGGCAGAACCCTCCTCTCACAGTCTGGGGACAGCAGAGGCCCCTGGTGACTGTGGCATGTTGACTGCAAATGGCATGCCTAACCCACCCCTTGGCGCCAAGCGTCCCCCAACCCACTGGGGCCTCTGTGTCTGGCTCGATGTGGCTGAACCACTGTCTGCTCCAGTGCTGTGTACGGTTTTCTTTCTGGGTTTTTTTAAAGACTTTATTTTTAGAGAGGGGAGAAGGGAGGGAGAGAAACATCAATGTGTGGTTGCCTCACATACACCCACTACTGGGGACCTGGCCTGCATCCCAGGCATGTGCCCCGACCGGGAATCGAACTGGTGACCCTTTGGTTTGCTAGCCGGCGCTCAGTCCCCTGAGCCACACCAGCCAGGACTGGTTTTAATTTTTTAGTTGTGCTGTGAGACAGTGTGATAAACTACTTTTCCAAGCCATGACCAGGTGCCCCCCAAGGATGCTCACGGAGGCCGACATGCCCACCGTCTGGGAAGAGCCTGCCAACCAGACCCGCTGCCTGAAAAGTGTGGTGCGTGTGATCCTGTGACCCACTCCACATTTGCACAGGCACCGGTCTGCCCAAGGGAGCAGTCCTGCAGACGGTCACCCCAGAGGCCAGTGTCCACCCACCCTGGTCACTCCTGAGGCGGAGTAGAGCCATTTCCCCCCTGGGGCCCACTGAGGCTGGGCCGCTACCGACAGGCTTCGGAGGGGTTCAGGCCCCAGGGGCTCTCCAAGAAACAAAACCAAATGTCAGACGTGTCCTCTGAAACCCAGCATCCGGGGAAAGACCCCATCTGTAACAGCAGGACAACTGTCCCCAGGAACGGCCGAGTGAGAAATGTCACACTCAGGTCGGGACGTGGCCCAGCTCTGCCCTGGCGGGGCAGCTCAGCTGTTTGGAGTGTTGCCCCGATGCGCCAAGGTTGTAGTTCCATCCCTGATTGGGGCACATATGAGAATCAACCAGTGAATGCATAAGTGGAAAACAAACCAGTTTCTCCCTCAAAGTCAATTTAAAAAAAAAAATTTAAAGAAATGGCCAAGCTTTCCAGAAGACATCCAGAAAGACCTGAACCTAAGTCTAGGAAGGATGTCCGACATCGCCGATGGAGGAGTCGGCTCCCCAAGAGACACCAGGCCTTCCCCGAGGGGTTTATGGGTTTACCCCAGTCTGTCAGAGTCCCCACTGGGATTTTTATGTTGGGGGGAATTCCTCAGGGAGGACTTCCAAAAATAGTGTCTGTCCCATAGATGCCGCCCAGCAGTGGGGGACGTGCTGCTGGGCACTCACACAGCCTTGTGTCCTCACCAGGGCCCTGTGGTCGTGCCCTTTGCCCTGTGGAGACTCAGAGCCCAGGAACCTGCGCGGGCTGGCACAGGGAGCCTCGGGGCTGGATCCTGCGCTGGGGCTCCGACCTGTGCTGTGCGGTGCTCTCAAGGTCGCAGGGGAGGGATGATGCCAGAGGCCAGCCTGGGCGGCAGGGCTGGTGACGCCAGGCAGCCCAGCCAGGCCCCAGGGTGGCTGTGTGATGCGGGCAGCATCGGAGGTGGGGGCGGGAGTGTGACTCCACAGCCCCTGTGTCCACAGCTCAGTCATCTGCACAATACAAACATTTGACAGACTGAAGAATCTTAGCCGGGGGAAACGGTACCAGATTTCTGGATGGCAGGGCTTTCTGAACTCAAAGTGGTAGGGAAAGCCAGAGGGAGACAGTTTTGTTTAGTGTCAAAATGCTGTAGATTAAAAACCGCACACAAACTAGAAGGGGAAATGCCACCCACGAATGGGAGGTGGCATTGCATGTGCCCACAGCACCGGTTCGCACCCGGGGAAGAGCCTCAGACGCGGATGGACTGGGTGCGGCTGCAGCAGGGCCCCGGGCGGTGGGTGGGGACCCCCCCTTGGCATCGTGCTGGGGAAGCCCCAGGGGGTCCTGCAGCAGGGAAACCTTCCAATGCACGCGTTGCACCCCTGACACTGTCCTGGAGAACGTGCACAACCTCATTTCTCATCGGGAACCGCTGAGTGACGTTGGGCACGTCCCCTCGCGAAGTGGCTGTGCAGCACTCCCCGACCATGGGCAGGAGCGGTCTGTCCCCAGACTCCGGGGCAGGAAGGTGGCCTTTCCCGGGTGTGGCAGTGATGGCGTGGTCCCGGAGGCTACCATGGTGACGGGAGCGGAGGGTGTGGGCGTGACGGTTCGGTCCCGGGTGCGGGCGGCGCAGAAAGAAGTGCGTTCACCACATGAGCGGCTGGTCACACTGGTTGCCTGGAGTACGTACTTTTTTGTATCTTGTGAATTTTGAGCCACGTAAATGCATTATTTATTCCAAAAATAAAATTTGCATTTTAAAAGCTCGGCCCTCTCTAACATGAGCTCTGTGGTATGACACTAGCTGTGTCAGATATCACAGAGCAATCACCAAAACTTCCTATAAACCGTGTTCATGGTGTTTCACCACACAGGGCGATGCGCACACAACGGCAAGTGCAAAGGTGCTGAGTTGTGGAGTGACCTAACGTATGTAAAAGCCATGCAGAGAAAAATACGTGGGTGTGTGCACACAGGAGAGCGGGGGGAGAGTGCACCAACGTGCCAGCAGGGCGTGTGGGGTGGTGGGCGGGGGCCTGCGGCGGGACAGGAGCAGTACCCAGGATTCTTCGGAAAATCCCCGAGGGCAGAAATCTCTCTCTTCACCTCTCTTGATGGGGCTGGTGGCTACTCCCGTGTACACAGTCATAACCCCTCAAACTACACACGCAACATCTACATTTATCACACACCAGCTGCACCTCCATTTTAAAGTGTGGCCAGACCCAGCCACTGCGGCGCTCCGTCACCATCACTCTCTCCTCCAGAAGCAGGCCCAAACGCGGCGAGGCCTCCACTGGCAGTGCTGTCTCCTTCCTGAGGCCCAGGAAGCCACCTGGTTCTGCATTCGACTTGGGGCAGTTCAGGAACCTGCTCTCAACCCAAGACTGGAAAGTGAGTGAAGAAAGTGGGGGGAATCAAGGCAGGAAAACCGAGGTAACCTCGGAATGAGGCTGTCCTGTAAAGCTGGCACAGCGAGGCCGGGCACAGGGTCCTCACCAGGACCAAAGGAGGGGCAGCCAGGAGCCTTGCTGCCCTGCCCTCCTGGCCATCCACCCCCCCCAGGCCTCCTCGACAGCACACAATGTCCTGTGGAGTTCCTTTTGAGCCCTGGGTATGAGGTCACAATACCAGTAGGTGTCTGGGGTTCGGATTCTGGCCTGAGCCCTAGCAGGCCGGGGCTCGTGGGCCTCCGGGTGGGCGTGGGGTGGCCAGTATCGGCCACTGCCGGTTTCCCTTTGAGAGACCGGAGGAACAAGTGAACTGAGCAAATAAACCTGTGTGCTTCACCACAGAGAAAAGTGGGCCTGTTGTGGGCGGGGCCTTTGCGAAGCCATCCAGGCTGCCTGCCTGCCTCCAGCGTCCCCAGTTCTCCATGCTGATCGCCAGGGTGACCATGCTTTTTGCCCTTCCTGGGGCCAGAGGGCCCAGGAGTTTGATAAGCCCAGCTGGGGCCCACCTCCCTCTCTGGGCCAGCAGTGGCCACCAGATAACTCTTATCCACCCTGCACCTTTCGCTCACCGAGCCAGGCACCAGTCCCCAGAGAGGCCCAGTGGGAGCCACGCCAGGCATCAGGCCCTGCTCGGCTGTCACAGGGCTGTGACGTTGGCCTGGCCTCATCCCCCCAGCCTTCTCTGCAGCTCTCAGCAGTGCAGACTCCTTTAGCCTCCCCCCGCCCCGTCCCACCCTCCACAGCGAGGGCTTCAAGGGCTAATGTCCCCAATGCCAGCCTCCTACGCTCTCACCCCTCCGAGGGGTCCTCAGATGGCCCCAAGGTTGACCAGTGGATGATGGTGCAGCCCCCTGCTCAGCCCCCACCCCAAACCACCCCACTTTGGCCCTGACCTTCCCCACTTCTATGGTGCCCACAATATCTTTCGCTGGGACCAGCCCGGGTGCTACCTCCTGCTTGCCTGACAATAGGTGTCCTGTCCCCCTTCCAGACCGGGCAGCTCCCCAACCACAGCATCATCTGTCCCCAGCCTAGGGAGCTCAAAGGAGGTTGTCACCAAAGGGGCAGCTGTAGGCCTGGAGGGAAAGTGGAACAGGACTAGTCCTGGGCCCTGGGCCAGCCTCGCAGGGCAGGGCAGGGCAGGGCTGGGGAGACATGAGACGTCCACAGGCCCAGGTCCTCCGCCAGGCACCAGCAGCAGGGCTCCAAGGGCTCCCCGGCGCCTCCCCAGGCTCCACCTCTGCAGCCATTGTGACCTGAGGCTCTGGGCAATTTCATCTCCTCCAAAGCAAATGAACCCTCACCCACAATGGCACCCCTGGCTGTGAGGGCCTGGGACCTCTTAGAACACCCAGTGGCTCCCCATGCCCCAAGGTCTGAGCTGGGAGACGCTGAGCGTCAACTGCCCCCAAAGTCACGGCTCAGAGAAGCTATTTAACTGGCCCAGGACACACTGCAGGAGGGAAAGGCCCCTCACTCCCACTTGGAATCTAGGATCAGCCACTGGGCTGTGTACCCACCACCCCACAGCTCCCAGGAACTCGGGTCGCATCCATTTCAAGGCAGGCAGGAAGCTTGGAAATGGTCCAAACCCCTTTGAAAACATGGAGACACAGAAGCCCAGATAAGGGTTTGTTCCAGGTCACCCTGAGAGTAGGTGGCAGGTGCAGGCCAGAACCAGGCCCCCCCCAGTCCAGACCTTCCTGCTACCCAGGCCCCTCTGTGCCCCTATGGGTAACCACCCAGAGCCTCTTTGGCACTCAGGCCAGGTATGCTCCCCTCAGGGACACTGGGAGCAGGGTGGGCAGTGGGCACCCCGGCCAGGCTGGTCACTCTTCAGCACCCAGACCTTTCGCTCCCTGCTCCTGGCAGGACATTGTGGCCTCCAGCCCCTGCCGTCACGGGTTGGGTTTCACAGCCCAGTGGAACGCCTGGGCGGTGCAGCCTGGCCGCTGTCCCTGGCCCCCAGGCTCCTCGGGCACAGACCCTGCTTCTCGACTAGGATCCCTCAATCCCAAAGGATCACGATGTGCCTGCTAACCAGTCTCCACCTTCAGAACCCTCCTGCAGAAACCGGCTCTGCTGGCTGGGCAAGAGGGCCTCCCACAGGGTGACTCGCCACCCACCCACCACCCATGAGCACTGTCTGACACCCATGGGGGGCAGGGCCAGGGTGCACTGAGGGCAGACGTAAGGCCCATCTAACCCCACATAAGGGGGCGCGCAGCTGCAGCCCAGAGCCCCTGGGTTAGGTGCCTGCTCCTTCTCAGGCAACAGCAAAGGGGGTGACAGGGGTAAAGCTGGGCCTGGGTAGACTAGCTTTGGTGGAGAGAGTCACACTGACACCCAAGGAGGGGCAGGCACCAGTGCAGGACAGGATAGCCCAGGAGGCCTAGCCACTGCTGCGCGGCCCCCCGCTCCGCAGCACAGCAGCCTTCTGCCCCCTACCGGCCACGGACCACAGCAGCCTCAAGGCCTAGGACTATGATGGCCTCAACGGCCCCCCTAGACCTGAGGGGGCGCTCTTGGCCTTCATGCTTCGCCACTGCTGGGGTTCCTGCTTAGACACATCAATCCACACCCCTGCACCTGCCCCACTCCTTCCACCAGCTGGGAAGGAAGCTGAGGTCAAGGCCTGGCTCTTGGGGGCCATGTGATCCCTCAACCTTGCTCTGCGCAGCGAGGTAGAGCACTGGGCCCAGCCAGACTCAGGGATCCTCCACCCGGGGCCCACATGACCACCCTGGCCCCACCCTTCATGCACGCAACAGACGAAGAAATTCCAATATACAGAGATCAATATATGTAAAGTGCTAGGTACAACGCTCTGAAAAATAGTATTCTCCAAAAATCCAGTGCTCAGGGTGCCCCGTGGGCTAGCCTTTGCCCGTGAGGTCCAGCGGCTGCAGGAAGGGCGGCAGCGGCAACTCATCCAGGGCCTCGGGGAAGCGGCAGGGCGAGATGGACGCAACCAGCACCTGCATGGCGCGCACGAAAAGTGAGGGCGGCGCCAGGCCTGCTAGCCATTGGAACTTGTCTTCACCTAGCAGCCGCTGCCAGCGTGGCCGGTCACCCAGCAACTCGCGGCGGGTCGGGCCGGTGGTGCCTGCAGGCGCATACAGCACCAGCAAGTCGAGCAGCAGCAGGCGGCACTGGCGTGGCTCCCCAGGTACAGCGGGTACACCCCCAGGGGCAGCTGTGGCCCCGGAGTCAAGATCCAGCCGGCGCAGCAGCAGCTCCAGCGGTGTGAGGCCGCCGCCATCTTGCAGAGCAGGTGATGCGCCATGGCCAAGCAACAGGAAGAGGCACTCTGGGCGTGCCAGGTCACAGGCCACGTGCAGCGACGTGCCGCCGCCCTCCACACGGCTGCAACCACGTCGATCAAGCAGGCGTGTGCGCTCCTCTACCGGAAAGTCACGCACGGTGCGCAGGATGCGGCGCAGGATACCCACGCGGTTGTAGCGCACCGCCAGCGCCACGTGTGGCCCTGGCGCAGCACAGCACCGGAAGTCGGTGCTGGGCAGGGCCAGCGCGCGCCTTGGGAACGTGGCCAGCAGATAGTGCGCATAGGCCTGGTGGTCATGCACGAGCGCGTAGAGCAGCGCCTCTGACGGCGAATAGGCGGTGGCGCGCCCGCGCTCGTCCCAGTGGAAGGCCTCGCTGGCGCGCATGTCTTCGAGTAGCCACACGGGTAGCAGGTCGCGCACAGCTTGGTAGAAGGCGAACGAGGACTTCCGGCACTGCTTCCGCGCCCGTGAGCGCGCTGCACTGCCGCCTTCGGGCCCACCAATCGCACTGCCCCCGGGCCGCTGAGCGTCCCACGGCATGCTGGCAGAGGGGCAACTCCCGGCCTCACGGCATGGGCGCTGCGGCCCACCACCTAAAGGCGGAGGGGACCGCAGTGAGGCGTCTGGGCCCTGACCCCACACTGGGCTCAATCGGGGAAACCCGGGGGCCTTAGAGCGGATTCCTGGTCCTCCCTCACAGGGCCCCATGGGCAGGGACTGTGTACCTACCTCCAGCTCCGGACAGGCCCTAGCCGTCACTCCTCACAGCTGCCTTCTCTCGGGACCCTGAAGCGCCTCCCACACCCTAGCTCTTGCTGCTCTGGCGTCTTCTCTGGACAGGCCCTTCCCAGACTCCCCAGCAGCCCACCCCAGCCCCACCCACTGACGAGGCCACACCCCTCCAGAGAACTGGGGAAGACGTCCTGCTCCTACTTGGGCCAGGCACGCCCAACCCTAACTACAGAAAAGGGCAGGTAGGGGGGTAGGAACACTGCACCCACGTCTCACACTGAGTCCAATCCTTTCTGTACGACAAATACCTTTCCCAGCCCTACCTAACCTTGACCCTGTTCTCTGACTCTGGACCACGGGCGGGGTCCCCTAGAGTCTCCCCCCAAAGCAGGACCGAGGCAGAACTCTAGCCTCACGGGCATCTGGTTCCTGCGCGGAGCTCACCTAGTTCTGCAGACGTGAGTCTATCCTTCTTGGGGCCTCAGCTGCTTCATCTGTAAGAAAGAAGGGGGATGCAGGCTGTGAACCCCAGCAGGATGTGTCCTGGGGTGGAGATGGGGCTCTGGCCTTCCACCCAAGTGGGATGTTTACATGATGTCCACATCCCTCCAGCTCCTGGGAGGAGGCTGGCGAGCAGAGTCAACGCAGAGACTGGTGTGTGGCACACCACAGCCTGCAAATCCTGAGTCGCCCACGGCTCCTGACCTTGCCCACCACTGGACGAAGCAGGCCTGTCACCCCACTTTCCAGCAAGGGACAAGCTTGTCCAAGATCAGTCAGCAAGTCCGGGTGGAGCCAGGCCTACAACCCGGGTCTCCTGCCGCCCATTTTGGACTCATTCCACACTTGGGGTGTCCCAACCCACAGGTAGCCCAGACCTTGCCCTCAACCTGAGCCCTGGCCTCGGACCAGGTACGTTCTGCTTTCTCTCGAGGCGAAGTCCTTGGACACAAAGGGTTTGGGTGACTAAGTTACAGAGATGGGCGCGGTGGGAGCGGGCTGCAGTCACAGCGCCCTTTTTAGGTAGTGCTAGGACTAGAGCGGCTCCCCACGCCTGGGCCTCTGCGCCCCAGGTGTACCCAGTGTGGACATCGTGGGGCGCCGGGCGGGTTACGTAAAGTTGGGCCGCCGCACGTCACTGGGCACTGAGTCACGGCCGCGGCTGGGTGACTGGGGGGGTTGGGCTGGCGAGGGCTGGGTGGCGCGTCCCGGGCCGCCGAGGCGCTCCTCCCGATCCCCTCCTGGAGGCACGGGGGACCGCGGGTCCCCGGGAGCGAGGCCAGCGTTTCTGTGGGCCGGCAGTGAGCGCAACGAGGGCTGCATCTGCGGGTGCAGATGCCCAGGGGGCGTGAGGGGGGCGGCGGCCAGGGGAGAGCGCCCAGGGCTAGGGCTGAGAGCTAGGTGAGGGGGACTCACCGTGGGGGGCGGTGGGGCCGAGGGTCTGACGTCCCCGCCCCCGCTGCGGGCAGAAGCGCGCGCTGTCCCTCCGCGGGTAGGCACGGAGGCGAAGTTCCCAGGACTGACGGGAAGGAGCCGCCGCCGCCCGCGCCCGCCGCAGCCGCGCTCTGAACCGCCGCAAGCAGACCGCTGGGCGGCGGTGCGGGCGCCGGCGGCGGGCGGGCGGCGGGCGGCGCAGTGCGGCCCCGGCCGGGCAGGACCGCGGGACGGTCCGCTATCGCCATTGGCCCGCGCTGCCGGCCCCCGACACCGCCCATTGGTCGCGGTGCTGCACCATTGTTACGTCACCGGCCAGAGGGCGGGGCGCCCAGCGGGACCCGCGGAAAAGTTAGGAGAAACTTGAGGGCACACTGGGGGCGGGGCTTCCGGAAACGCTGGCGGCGGCGAGGAAAGGCACCGGGTGGCGGGCGGCCGGGGCCAGAGAGCGCGTCGGACTCCCGCCAGCCGTGCCGCCGCTGGGTGAGAGTCTGGGCGCGCTCGTAGGTGCCCCAGGTCCGCGGACCGGGCCTCTCCTTGTTACCCCGAGTAATATTCCAGGTCCCCTTTGCATTGACCGTCTGTGACCTTGGGGAAAACAGCCTGTACACGGAAGGGTGAAAATGCAGGAGCTGTGACCCCTAAGGGCCCTGACTCGCGTTCTGTACGGCTGGATAGGAACACAGGAGCACCAGCTTAGGGAATGGATGAATGGCTACAGGCAGCAAGTTATGAGCGCCTGCTGTATGCAGTCTGTGCTGAGCGTGCCTGCTTTCACTTTGTTTTCACATGTCACATGGGTGCTAGAAATGATGACTCCGCGTTCACCTGCCCTGAAATTGGGGCCCATTTGTGGTGGGATGGGCCCCGGCCTCCCCACAAGGGGTCCAAAGTTTGGGCGCCATGTGTGCAAATGTGAGGTTACACTGAGACCCAACCCGATAGCCCCGCCCCAAGATCTGCATCACTGCAGCGCACTGTGGCCTCTCAGGCCCACACCTTCCCTCAGAGGACCAGCGACAACTACCAGGTACTAGGTCGTAGGTCCGGGTTGGGGACTGCGGGGAGCACTTACCTGGCAGGCTGGGCTCCGTTTCTGCATCACCTTGGCGTCAGTGCCCTCCCCTCTCCAGGCATCAGTTTCCCTACACTTCCTTGTGGCTGTCCTGTTCTGGGGATATACGAGTATGATCCATAGAGGTCCTTGGGTTGACACTTGGCCTGGGGGAGCACCAGGCCCTGGGACATTCCTAGGGAAGTGGTGGCCTGGGCAAACGACCTGTAGCTCAAGGCCACAGCCGCCCTGCTCCTCTGGTGCTGTTCCTGCAGGGCCGCAATGGGGACCTCAGGCATGTCCATGGCCACCCGTGCAATGAGGGTGAAAGGGCATTGGCTGTAGGTGCCAGGGTATGCAGCTGCCCTGTGACCAGTCTCCCTCCACCCCTTGGCAGCCTCCTCCTTGCCCCTCCCACTTGCCCTCCTTGCTGGGGTTCCCAAAAGCCTCTTCCTAAAAGTCGACTCTGACCCCGATCCTCTGCTGCCTGGAAGGCTACAGTGGACATGGGCTTCGCCAGAAAGACCAGGTTGGGAGGGGAGGGCACCTTGGCCAGGGCACAGCTCGAGCAAAGGTCTGGGAGTGGCAGCCGGAGGTGACAGAGGTCAGTCAGGGAAAATCACACAGAGTGAGGAGCTTGGGTCTGCCCTGAGGACATGGAGCGGAGGGGTCTGGAAGCCAGTCAGTGAGTTATGTCCTGCACAGTGCCTGAGGTCCCGAGGCCCCGTGTAAGGGGCAACAAGTGGAGAAATCTGAAGGGGCCCGTGCCCGCCCGGCCCTGGTGTTCCCCAGGGGACCACTGACATTGCCACGCTCCCCGTCACGGTGGCAGCCAGCCCTCACTCTTGGGGTTCATCCTTTTCACCCTAGTCACTTGTAGACTCATCCTCTGGGGTCCGTGCCACACTGGGTCACACGCAGTCTCTGCTGAAGTCCTCAACTGTGGAGACTCACCTGTGCCCGGCAAGTGCATGGCCTCCCTGCCCACAGATCGTGGGGTCCGTGGTGTGGTCCATGGTAGGGTCTGTGGCAGGGTCTGTGCCCAGTTGAGTGGGGGGTGCAGGGTAAGGTGTACAGTTTCCCTCATGGAGGTAGGGTGGGAGTGAAGAACCCCCAGGGAGATTAAGGAGGCCTTGCGGGGACAACCACCCTGCCCAGGCCCTAATGCCCAAGGGGGCAGAGGCTGCCTGCTAGCTCCGCCTTCTAGATGTGGGTTTGACCTTTGACCCTGGTATTCTGCTGCTGGGACCTGACCCAAGACACACTCCCCCCTCTCCTGGGAGAGCTTATCTTACCAAAGTGGACACCTGTGTGTGCCCAGGTAGGGAGGCCTGGTCAGTGAGGTCAGGAGATGGGGGAAGGGTGAAGGGGTGGGGCCAAATATGGCAGGCCCTGTAGGTCAGCATGAGGTTCCAGGAGTGCGGGGCCTTGTGGGCTGGCTTAGGTTTTCCCTGGAGTGGTGTGGAGGACGCTTAGGAGAAGCAGTTGAACTCTGTGTGGATGCTGACCACCTGGGGTGGGTGTGCGAGGGAGAGAACAGGCCAGAAGGCCTTGCAGGCCAGGCTGAGGGCCTGGAAGGGTGAAGAGGAGCGGGGGGGGGGGGGGGGGGGGGGGGGGGGGGGGGGGGGGGGGGGGGTGTCGGTGAGGGTGCCCGTCAGCCATGTTGAGGGAGAAGCTGGGGCTGGTGAGAAACATCTGGGGGTCGCGTCGGAAAGGAGGACACCAAGAGACAGAGGAGGAAAGGCTCAGAGGCCAGAGCTGGGCCCTGGAGCCCCGGGGTCCAGAAGGGGAGGGTGGGGCGGGGAGCTGGGAGAGGGCTGCAAAGTCCAAGAGCACAGGGTTCCCAGAAGCCAAGGTGTCCCAAGAAGGAGTGAGTGGTCATCTGGGACAAGGGCCACCAGCGGGGCTCAAGAAGATTTGGCTACTTGTAGGTTGTGGGGTCCTTTACAAAGGTCATGGAATGCAGTGGGGGGCCTCTTTGGAAAGGGTCAGGTTCCAGAGAGAGCCGGGGACTGGAGAGGGCTGTTTGGGGAGCTAGATAATGCCAGAGTGGGACTAACATATGTGTGCATCTGTGTACACAGTTTGTGTGTCACGTGTGGGCACATGGGCATCTGCCCTTCAAGTGTCAGGGCAGCCTCGTGTGCATGTGTGTGTGTGTGTTCATACACATGGCCCACTGACGGACAAAATGCTGATGATGCAGGGAAGACCTGTTGGAGCAATGACCTTGAGGAGGCCAGCAATGACCTTGAGGAGGCCAGCAATGACCTTGAGGAGGCCAGCAGGGATGAGGCCCACCACACCTGGGGGTGGGGCTGGGGGCAGAGACACTTCTTGGTAGGGGAAGAGTGTTGGGCATGGATGCAGGGGAGGGCCAAGGGGAGGGAGTCTGCAAAGTCTATCCTGATGGTGTCTATTTTCAAGATCATCCCTGAGTGAGAAGGGGTCGAGGACAGAGCTTGAGGAGAGGGGTTCATTAACTGACCACTCAGAGATCCTCTCCAGCTCCAGCCCCAGCTGCCCCTGCAGGGCCCACGGAGCCTGTCGTCAGAGCAGGGGTGCAGCAGATGGCCGGGCCAGGGAGCAGCATGCCTGGCACCAGACACACTGGGTCCAGTCAGCGACTCAGCAGCTGTGGGATTCAGGCGGGGCGGCTCCACCTGTCTGAGCTCCGGCCTCTGAACTGTCAAATCAGCAGGTGGATTTGTGGATGTCAAAAGGAAAGTGGTCCATCGGGGGCAGGACTGGTCAAGGTTAGTGTGGGAAGTAGGCAGGACCAGGTCAGAGGGTGGGGACATCCTACCACCTGCCCACCCCCCACAAAGTTGGGCTAGGACAAAAGCCACCTGGCCCCCGGAGGTCCACTCCTGACCCTGCAGCTTCCCTCCGAGAGGGCAGGCCTGGTCCTCACCTGCCCTCAGCCCAGCTCTTCCACCAGCCTGCACCCCACCTAACTAACTGGTCTTTCGGGGCTCAGCTTGAGGGGCTGGTACAGACCAAAGACAATAAAACTAGGTGAACACTGGGACATCCTAGGAGGGAAAGAGTCCCACAGAGCAAAGGAGTGACATTGAGAATGTGTAGGGGGGCCCTGCCACACAGAAAGATTAACTGGAAAGTGGGCAAGGAGCCCCGACGGGCCATGGAACACGGGACAGCATTCAGCTTTGTAAGGAATCGGCAAATGCCCAAGCTCTTGCTCTGCGTATGGGCCAGGACTGGGGAGACTGACACCTCATGTGCTGGTGAGGCAGGAACCAGGCGTCCCTCCCACGCCAGGCACGGGGAGGCCCCAGCAGGGGGGACAGTGCTCGTGCACTCTTGGGTCCCCCAATTTCTTTAATTACATTTTATTGATTATGCTATTACAATTGTCCCCCTCCACCCAGCACCCCCCACTCCCACAGGCAATCCCCCCACCATTGTTCGTGTTCGTGGCCATGCATGTAAGTCCTTTGGCTTTGGGGTGCAGTATAGTAAAGTTCTTTTCCTGTACTGTACTTTACATCCCCATGGCCATTCTGTAACTACCTATTTGTACTTCTTAATCCTCTCATCTCTCACCCATCCCCCCCACCCCCTCCCATCTCTTTATCTGTAACCTTTGGCGTTTTAATTATGATGTGTCTTGGGGTGGGCCTGTTTGGGTCCAACTTGTTTGGGATTCTCTATGCTTTCTGGACTTGAATGTCTATATCCTTCACCAAATTAGGGAAGTTTTCTTTCATTAGTTTTCAAATAGATTTCCAATTTCTTTTTCTTTTTTAAGATTGTATTTATTCACTTTTAGAGGGGAAAAGAGGGAGACAGAGAGAGGAACATCAATGTGCGGTTGCCTCTCACGTGCCCCTACTGGGGACCCACCCCACCACCCAGGCATGTGCCCTGATTGGGAATTGAACTGGTGATTCTTTGGTTCGCAAGCTGTGCTCAGACCACTGAACCACACCAGCCAGGACGATTTCCAATTTCTTGCTCTTTCTCTTCTCCTTCTGGCACCCCTGTGATGTGAATGTTGGACCTCTTGAAGTCATCCCAGAGGCTGCTTACACTGTCCTCCTTTCTTTGGATTCTCTTTTCTTCTTGTTCTGACTGGTTGTTTCTTGCTTCCTTATGTTCCAAATCATTGATTGATTCTCAGCTTCATCCAGTCTACTGTTGTTTCCCTGTAAATTGTTCTTTATTCCAATTAGTTAATCCTTCATTTCTGAGTGGATCTTTTTTATGCTGTTGAAGTACTTATTAAATTTCTTAAAAATCCTAACCAGTGTTTTGAACTCTGCATCTGATAGGTTGGCTATCTCCATTTTGTTTAGCTCTTTTTTGGGAGTTTTGATCTGTTCTTTCATTTGGGCCATGTTTCTTTGTCTCCTTGTATTGGAGGCTCCCCCTGGGTTTGTTTCTGTGTATTAGGTAGAGCGGCTTTGACTCCATGTCTTGGTGGTGTGGCCTAATGTAGTAAGTGTCCTGTAGGTTCAGCAGCACAGCCTCCCCTTTCACCCAAGCTGGGTACTTGAGGTACACCCTTCCTGTGGGCTGTATACTCCATTCTCTTGTAGTTGAGCCTTGGTTGCTGTTGGCACATCAATGGGAGAAATTTACCCAGGCCAGTCAGCTGCAAGAACTGGCTATGACCACTGACCACCAACCTCTGCCCTCCATGGAGGATCAGCTGTGCAGGGGCAGGGTGGTGGTGCTCCAGCGTGGTCAGTAGCTGTCCACTGGGTGCACTGGCTCTGGGGCTTCCTGGGTGGGGCAAGCCAAGTCAGCCCCCACCTGTTTTTTGCCCAGGGTCACCCTGCCTGAGCTATAAAGCAATCTGAGATGGCTGCTACTTGTGCTGGGCTTGGAGATTCCCAAGGGAAGCCAAGCTGTAAATTTAAGTTGGCTGCTGCTAGTTCCGGGCTTGAGGCTCGCTGAGGCCAGCTGCTGCTTGTTTCAGAAGATTTAGGACACAGGTGGCAAACACAAGGCCCACGGGCTGAATCCGGCCCTCCACCTTGTTTCTACCCAGCAGCAGCACCGAGCTCCTTGCCCCTAGTTAAGGAGTAGTTACATTTATACAGTCCTAAAATTATATTCAGCCCTTTGAAGGCAACCTCAAGGCTGATGTGGCCCCCGGTGGAAATGAGTTTGACACCCCTGATTTAGGATGTTGTGAAGCAGGAGCCAAGACCAGTCATTCTTATGAAAAAGCAGCTTGGATGGGCTGGTAAGTTGGGTGGGGCAGAGTCTGGGGATCTTCAAGGCAGGTCGAACAGTGTTAGCCAGGTTGACGGAGTCTCAGATATGGCTGGATATGGGGGGTGCTCAGAAAAGGGACAATGGCCTCTGCTCACCTTGATGCCAGACACCTCAGCCTCCCCCTGCACACCACTGGTGTCCCTCAAGCTGCCACCCCAGTGCCAGAGCCCAGAGGGAGTAAGTCTGAGTAGGTGAGTCTGTGTGTGGGTTCTTTAAGAGGAACTGCTTGGGGCTCCAGCCGTTTCTTCCACTGACTCAGTCTCCACTGGTTTTTGCAGCCAGAAGTTATGGGGACTTATATTCCTGGCACTGGAACCATGGGCTGGGACCGCTTGCTCCTGAGATGGCCCTCCTGAATTTTTAGCCACCCCTCACATGGGTGCAGGACCAGCCTGTTTTGCGTCTGCGGCCCTCCTACCAGTCTGGATGGATGTGGTTTCTTTAATTCTGTGGTTGTCAGAACTCCATTCAACTCAATTTCTGCCGGTTCTGAGGGACGGTTGTTCTATGTTTTAGTTGTAATTTTGCTGTGGTTGTACGAAAGGATCTGCCCTCACCGCCATCTTGACCGGAAGTACAAATCTAGCCATTTCCTTTGTGGGCATCTTGTGCCAGGGGAGCACGTGCCTGAGTGCCACACTCCATGTGCGATGCTCAAGACTGTGGTTTTGTTCATTTGCCTACTTTTTAAAAGTTTTATAAAACAATTCATCCTTGGCTGGTGTGTCTCAGTGGGTTGAGTGCCAGCCTGCAAACCAAAGGGTCCCATTCCCAGTCAGGGCATATGCCTGGATTGCGGGCCAGGTCCCCAGTAGGGGGCGTGCGAGAGGCAATCACACATTGATGTTTCCCTCTCTTCCTCCCTTCCCCTCTCTAACAATAAATTTTTTTTTACCTTTTAAAAAAGATTTTATTTATTTATTTTTAGAGGGAGGGGAAGGGAGGGAGAAAGAGAGGGAGAGAAACATCAATATGTGCGTGCCTCTCATGCACCCCCTACTGGGGACCTGGCCTGCCACCCAGGCATGTCCTGGCTGGGCATCAAACCTGCAACCTTTGGTTTGCAGGCCTGCGCTCAATCCACTGAGCCACACCAGCCAGGGCTTAAAATTGTTTTTTTTTTTTTTAGTGAAAAAAATTTCAACATGAAAATGTTAACGAGACGAAGCATACATATTGTCTAAAAACCACGGGAAGCCACGCACTCACCTGTTCTGGCAGTTAACCCGCCAGGAAGAGAGTTGGCAGAGAGAAAGGGACCCTCTGAGTTTCACTCGGTCCCTTCCAGCTGTGTGACGCTTTCACAAGGGACGCACTTTGAGATATCACTTGTGTGATTAAACTGTTTTCCAAGAGGCAGGCCCTGTTGGCAGGCCCCTCCGACCCTGAGCCCGGGAGGGAGGTGGTCAGCCAGCACCTCAGAGCAGCTCCACTGGTTCCTTCGTTCAACAGACGGGCCTGGGGCCTGCTGGGAGGGAGGACAAGAGGTGAGTGGGCGGGGGAGCCCCCTGGAGGAGGAGTCCCTGCACCCCTCGAGCCCTCAGGTCCCCAAGTCTCTGCGTCCAACCGCCCTGACCCCCCTGTCCTCCCTGCTCCGGCCTGCCCCCCAGGTCCAGGCTGCCCTGGACTCTCTGCCTCCTGCAGCCTGAGGGAGCCTGTCAGATCCCATCAGCCTGGCCCTTCCTCTGCTCAGAGCCCTGTGGGCTGCCCATCTCACACTCAAGCCCCTGGTTTGCCTTAAGACTGGACCCTTCACCGTCCACTGGGAACCTTGGCCTTGGCCCTCAGGGCCTCCAGGTCCTGCCTGTGCTGTCCCTTCTCCCTGAACACCAGTCTGCATGGCCGCATTTCAAGCATCACCTGGCTGAACAGCTTGCCCTGCCTCTCGGGGTCCCTAGCACAGTGTCCTGTCCTCCTGAGGGTTTCTCCTGGGCCAGCCCACCTGGCGGGGCCCACCTGTCCCTGGAGGACAATTGAAGGTGCCACATAAAAGCTGATGACTGAGTGGAGCAGGAGTTAATCATGCTGGGCGGGTGGGGTCAGGACTGGTGGAGCAGGTCGGGAAGGCACCTGGCTGGCCTGGTCAGCCTGGGGAGCGTGGGCAGGTGCGGAAGCCAGGGTGCACAGGTAGGGCTGGGCCCGGAAGCACAGGAATCATCCGGCTGTGTCAGGGTCCCGCCACTGGGAGTCTTGAACACAGGGGTGGGGGTGGGATGGGGTCCTCACTGTGTCCCAGCCCAGGTCTTGGCCCCCCACCACGCAGGACCCTGTCTGACACAGATCTGGCTCCTGGGTGGAAGCCGGCGCTGGCGGCCTGGGGGCTTTGGTGGAAGGAGGGGAAGTGGCAGTTGCTCAGGAACCCCCTGCCGTCGACCCCTGAGCCATTGGGGCCTGATCCTGGTGTTCTCACAAGCACTTTCAGGTGGCTCGA
The DNA here is from genome assembly GCA_004024845.1 of Tonatia bakeri. Classification (NCBI taxonomy): domain Eukaryota; kingdom Metazoa; phylum Chordata; class Mammalia; order Chiroptera; family Phyllostomidae; genus Tonatia; species Tonatia bakeri. Next base: position 59,163 of record PVIA01005919.1, read on the forward strand.
GGGGACACTTAAGTTCAGGGAGGAGTAATTGCTCCGCCAGGGGCCATAGCAGGTTAAGGAAATGGGTGGGATCAGCTTGTGGGATCCGTGGGGTCCAGGGCTTGGAGGGAGGCGTCCCTTTATCGGACACCGCTGTGGGCCCCGGGAGGAGGGGCGAGGCTCTGCCAGAGCCGGTGTGGGTCTGGCCTGAGGGTCGGTGTGTCCAGTCCCACCCCAGCCGCTGGTTTTGCTCAGCGCGGGCTGATGCCGCCCCCTGGCGGCCACACGCGTCCTCACAGCCTGAGGTCGGTCATGCAGTCCAGCGAGCGCCCAGGGCCAGGTCTTCAGGGCAGCGGAGCACATTTGAGGTGGCTTCCGAAGCCCCGTTCCCACTCTGGGCCCCGCGCCACTTCCTTTCCGCCCTGAACCAGCCACGAGCCTCCCTCCCCCCCCCACAGAACTGCAGCCACTTGGCTGCTCCTGGGACTTCTCGCACCCCTCTTCCCGCAGACCCGGCAGGGCACAGGGTGGGGAGAGCAGCGCTCCTCAAGGGGAACAGGCCAAGAGGATCTTCAGTCTCCCAGGCTTCGAAGTACGGGGGGCGACTGTGCCCCTTGCCCCATCAGGAGACAGATACAAGCCCTCAACCCCGCCTCCACCCTCCCAGGGCCTGCGGGCCACACCAGTCTTGGCCCAGCCCAGAGTACAGCCCTACCTGCCCCAGGGGGCCTCCGCCCGGAATGCTGGCCACCCTGCTGGCCTGCTCCTGCCAGAGGCCTAAGAGCCCTGCCCCGGGCACTTGTATAGGGCTCCCAAGCGCTGGCCAGGTCAGCACATTGGTCCGTTTTACAGACGCAGACCCTGAGAGCAAGGGGTCTGAAGAGCCGGCCACAGGCCCACAGCGGGGGAGGGGCCGGGCAGGAACCTAGCCTTCCTTTGTGACCTGCCGCTGCGCCACCCGCTAGTGTCCCTGCGTCCAATCTGGCCCTCCGCTCCCACTGCAGGGACCCTCAACCCCAGGACATGTCATGCGGAGCCCACTGAGGATTCAGTGCAGTCTGGGCGGGGGCAGGGCTCCCTGGGGGGCTTTCGCTCACTCCACGCCCCCCCTGCCATCCAAGGGGGAGCTGAGGCCCTGGGGGCCGGGAGAGCCCTGCCAGACGTCACTCAAGTCCTAAATGCCCCTGCTGCCCACTGGAGGGAGCACTGCACTGGTGAGCAGATAGGCAAGGGAGGAGCTTGTTGGCCCCAAGGAGGAGGGGGATTGGGCAAAGTGCCCACCTTCAAGGTGATGGACAGGAAGGGGAAGGCGGTGGGTGCAGCAGTTGGGCCAGAGCATCCTGAGCGACTCCCACAAGTGTGCTTGCTGCCCGCTGCTGGTAACGAACCCATGACAGAGGCTTGGCATGGCAAGGATGTCTCATTTCTTCCGTCCTGTGACTAACTGGACCGTTCTGCTGCAAAGGGCTAGAGGGTCCGGAGCAGCCTGGCATTCACTGCCCCCACTGAGCCCACCTGGGCAGCTCCAGTTAGCAGGGAAACGCCCGATATGGCTTCACCCACGTGGCTGCCGTTGAGGCTAGCCATGGTCACCCTGGAGCTTGGCTGGCGCCAGCGTGGGTCATCACTCCAGGTACAGGGCCTCTCCACATGTCGTGTACCTGGGGTGACAGCCACTCTGTTCCCCTCCTTTAATTTTATTTTCTATTTAGTGATTTCAGAGAGAGAGAGAGAGAGAAATATCCATTTGTTGTTTCACTTACTGATGCATTCGTTGGTTGCTCATTGTAGGTGCCCTGCCTGGAGATCGAACCCACAACCTCGGGGTGTTGGGACAACGCTCTGACCAGATGAGCTGCCCAGCCAGGGCTGTCCCCTTCCCGATTCGCACTGTGGGGCTGCAGGGTAACCGACCACTAACAAACACAGAAACTGGAAGGATGTCTGACAGGAGATCAGCGCTCTGTGGACAGTGAAAACGGTAATGTTAGAGTGAGATGGACCATGGGGTGTGGGGTAGCTGCTTCAGATGAGGAGGTCAGGGAAGGCTCCTCAGAGGAGGTGCCGTGTAGGCTAAGATCTGACCCACAAGAGGAGCCAGGCTTGGGGAGAACAGGGGAAGGTGAATTGCAGGCAGGGGACCAACTAAAGCAAAGGCCCTGAGATGGGAATGGACTTAACCTGTGAGGGTCAGCGAGAGGACCACAGGGCAGGGGGCAGGCCAGACCACGGTGCCAGCAGAAATGCCCCAGAGCGGTGGGGCCCAGCCCAGCACACACCCACGCACACCTGCTCTAGGCACACGCCGCTCGAGGGCCTTGGGGCTCACAGCGACTCATCAGAACACGTCCCTGACCTAGTGGATTATGATCTGACTTGGGGATTAAAAAACAAAACACTACTGAAAGGAACAAAAGAGGGGGCGCCTGAGTGGAAGGAGGAAAAGCCAAGGCGTGGAACTGAGGGCTGAAGAAGCGGGGGTGGGGGGTGGGGGGGGCGGGAAAACTGTCAGGTCAGGGTGAGCCTGGGAGATAATGTCCATGACCTTGGGTTAGGCGAGGAGGTCTTAGGTATATTTTCATTAAAGATAAGAATTCATAAATTGGACTTTATTGGAATTAAAAAACATTTGTACTTCAAACAATACCATCGATAAAATGAAAAGGTAAACCTCTGAGGTACAATATGTGTAAGTCACATATCCAGAATATCTTCTTGAGAAATCTTTGAACCACTCCTAAGACACACAACTCAATTTCTAATGGGGCAGAAGACTTGTGCAGGACTCCACCATGCAGGGCAGGCAGATGGCCAGCACGCACACACAGCAGTGTCCGCCTGTCAGTCGGTAGGGAAGTGCACGCAAGAGCCATGAAATCCACTCCACACCTATTAGGGTGTCAGGGTTAAAAAGACACCCCCTCCCACTGTTGGAGCAACTGGAGCCCTGCGCCCTGGGTGCGGAGGGCAGGTGCCGCGACCACTTTGGAAACCAGTCCTGCCGTTTCTCAGACTTACCAGGGGACCCAGAAATTCCATCGTAGGGATGGACCCCGAAGCAAGGACAATGTCCCCACGAGACGGGTGCCACAACATTCATGGCCACTTTACCCCTGACAGTGAGGACGGGGACCACGCCCTCGAATCCACGACGGTGGACAGTATGTGGAACATCACTCAGAGTAAAAAGGGAGGCCGCGCGGGTACCCGCCACAGCGTGGGTGAGCCCCAAACACGCTGGCAGTCAGTAGGAATGGATCATACACTCACAACGGTGCTACAGGGGCAGGTGTCAAGATGCGTTCTCCTTACAATGAACGTTTTTTAAGAGAAGGACATGGGGGCCTTGAGTTGGAAAATGTTCGTTGGGGTAATAGCTAATAAGCTTAGTAATCAATGCACGTAAAAGCTCTTGTTCCAGGAACTGAAGGGGGCCCACCTGACTCCAGGAGACCAGGAGCAGCTTCCCCTTTGTGCCCACCCCCTGCACCCCTTCCAGGGCTGCATGCAGCCAAGATGTTATCCGGGCCACTGTGCTCCGGGGGGAGATGCCGCCGCCCAGGACACAGATGACAGAATGCTGCAGCTTTTATCTGATTAACCTTTTCCCTGAATTCCAAACCCCTGACCCACACTTTGTCCTTCTAAAAAGGGTGGATTTAAAGTGGAATGTGAGACGGTCTGTCATGGGCCAAACCCGAGTCTTCCCAGATCTCGGCCCCCTGAATACAACGCCCATAGAGATTCAGTCCCGGTCTCTGCGTATTGGGTCTGGTAGTGACCGGCAACCCGAACGCCGGCTTTTCCGGTTCAGAAGAAATCGTGGTTCGCAGCCTTTTGGCTAAGATCGAGTGAAGAAAGAAACCGAGCACAAGCGGCTACAATACTGCCTGATTTCATTTGCAGGAAATGCACAGAGAAATCAAATCCACACCCACAGAGCAGCTGGGGGGTGGTAAGGGCTGGGGTGGTCATACAACCGAGTAAAGCTGCCAAAAGGCATTTCGGTGCGCCTTCCAGCGGGAGCTTGACGGTGTGTGAATCCTACATCAATAAAGCCGGGGGCGGGGGGGGGGGGCAGCTAGGCAGTGCTGGGGCAGCCCGAGCCTTCCAGTTTTCAGCCCCCAAGTCTTGGGGCCTGTGTTGTATTGGGGTGTCCTTCTGCTCAGGAACCCCAGGCAGGTTCGGGCCTGGAAGATGCGGGGCGCCTTGTGAATTGTTTACAGAAAACTTCCGTGAGCGAGTGAGGCGTGTTTTGAATGATAAATGTTCCAAACCCAAACCACAAGGCCAACCCCCAAAGTCTGACTTCTCCAAACTGGGGGAATCAGGTTCCTTCCAATAAGGAGCTGCAGGCCCAGGGGAGGCCGCGCCCAGCCACCGCGCGGAAGCCTGCAATTAGCGCGGAGAAGCCAGGGACCTGCTCGGCTGGGGCGGGACTGGCGCCGCAGGCGCTTCAGGGCGTGACGGTGCACCGGCTGATGCCGGCGGGGGGTGCGCCCCGCGGGAGACCCCGAGCTCTGCCCCCTGCTTTCCCCACTGGAGCTGGAGCCGAGGGGCAGAGCTGCCGGGGTGGGTGCTCCGAGGCTCGGTCGGGAAAGGCGCAGGAGCTGACGTCCTCCCTGTTGGGGCCCCTGAGTGATAAGGGGGCACTGGAAGGAGCGTTGAGCAGCCTCCGGGGAGCTCCCGGCGCCCCCCACCCACCCCACCCCACCAACCGACTAACTCCCTGAGCACCAAGGCCCAGCTGCCTCGTTATGGGAAGAGGTGCCGGCGGGTCTCCGCCCGGGGCGTGGGGGCGGGACTGCTCCCCAACACAACTCCTGGCCTTCGTTGTTGTCCAGCTAGAGGACAGGCAGCTTGGACCTTGGCCTTCACCCTCCGGCCTGCCCAGGGTCCTCCAGGCCCCTCCCGGCAGCCCCTATCCGACCACCAGGGGGCGGTAGTAAACCCGCCCTTGCCCAGGCCCCGCCACCGCAGGGCCCTGGGGACTGTGGAGAGAACTGCCCCCCTCCACGGCCCCATGTGAGTGGGACGAGTACACTGACAGCCGACGGAGCAGCGCCCACGTGTGACTGAGCAACGACTTGCCAGGGGCGGCCAGGGAGAGCAGAGCCCACCCAATGCCTCCCTGGGGTCTGGACCCAAACCGGACCGGACCTGGGTCGCTACCCATGGAGGCCGAGGGCCTCGGAGAGGGACCCCGGGGACGGACCCAGACTCCGTCCCCCTTCTCCGCGGGGGGGGGGGGCTGTCCCCAGCTTGGACTTGCTCAGACTGACCCCCGCACACCTTCGCGCTCAGCCCCCGCATCTGGGGTTAAACCGCCCACGTCACTTCAGGGGTGTCCTAAGCAGTCACGTTTGTGAGCCGTGGTGTGTTTCCGGTTCGCTCAAACATGTGTTAAAGTGAACTCACAACCATCGAAACGATGTTCCTCATCTGCACAGCCGTGTTCACAGCAGCGTTATCCACGACAGCCAGGAGGGGGGAAGCCGTGTCCGTCCACAGATGAATGGGTTGGTCGTGCAATGGAACATCAGCCTTCAAAAAGGAGGTGCGTCCTGGCCAGGCCGCTAGCTTGGTTAGAGCGTCGTTCTAATGCGCCAAGGTTGCTGCGGGCTCCGTCCCTGGCCAGGGCACGTCCAAGAACCAACCAGTGAGTGCATCAGTGCGTGGAACAGCAAATCGATGTTTCTCTCTCTCTCCCTTCCTCTCTCTCTAAAATCAATAAATAAAAATAATGAGTGAAACAACAACTAGATGTTTTTAAAAAGGAAATTCTGGCACATCCTGCAATATGGATGGACCTCAAGGACATCATGCTTAAGCGAGATAAGCCGACCACGACAAGACAAACTCGGTATGAGCCCGCGGGGGTCACAGGCAGGAAGCGGAATGGCGGCGGATCCCGGCTGAGGGCGGGGGTGGTGGTGGGGGCGGGGACGCTGGTGTTCTTCGGGGACAGAGTTTCCAGTGCACAGTTCTGGAGACGGATGGAGGTGGCGGCTGCGGAACAACGTGAATGTGTGCTTAGTGCCCCGAAACTGCATTTGAAGATGGTTAAGGTAGTAAGCCTTTTGTTGGGTGCATTTTACCACCATTTTTGACAATGAAACCCCTCCACACGCCTGAGAGCCTGTGTGCGCCAGGACCCAGGCACCGAGCCAACCTGGAGGCTCTGTGCCCTACAGCCAGAGAGAGGCCCGCATCTCTGGGGGTGGGCTGGCCATGTCCCCGCTGGGCGAAGGTGGCAAGCCAGAACAGCCTCACCCAGGAGGCCTAAAGATTGCTGAGCGGCACCCGGCACTCCAGTCACCTGCAAGGGGACATCACTGCGGCCAGCGGCTGGGCAGGCTCGGACTTGGGGCCCACCAGGCAGGCCTAAGCAGAGCCTGAAGTCAGAGTGCCAGGAGCTGGGGAGGGGACCTGAATGTCGCCTGGGTCTGCTGGGCCTGCTCCACACGCACCCCCTTGGACAAGCCAGCCAGCAGGAGAGGAATGCCTCCCAGGGGCCCCACTGAAGCTCCTCTCCCAGAAGCTGTGAGGGGAGGCTGGGTGCGGCCAGCTCTGCTGGTTGCTCCGCAGCCAGGACTGGGAGTGGGTGCATGCAGGGAGGGGCCAACGGCCACAGTGTGGACACAGAAGGGGTGGGGGCGCACCAGAGGTAAGCTCTCATGTCTGGGGTGGGAGGCAGGGAGTTAGGTGAATGCATAATGCCTGTCCTTGGTGTTGCCCAGGTGTTCCCATGTGCTGGGGGAGGGCACAGCACCCACACGGGGCTCTCGGTGAACCGAGGGGCTTTGTATGAACAGCAGGCCCATCGTCCGACCTCATGGGCCTCCACCACTAGGTAAATGGAGGCAGAAAAGTCAGAGAAGGCTGTGCTCCATCTGCTGCTTTGGGGACAAAGCAGCAATGTCATATGTGACATGCCTCCTGATGACATACCCAGAGGAAGGATGGGTCCCCTGGAATGGGTCAGCAAGGGTGTCGTTTGTGGCTGCCTCCCATGCCCTCTGGCCCCGCCAGGACCTCAGGTTGGCAGCATGAACACCAACCCCTCGCCGCAGAGTCCTGATCACCCGTTGTTAACTTGGAGCCTCAGAGCAGTGTGGTCGCAGGCAGGCAGGCGGGCAGGCGGGCAGGCAGACAGGGCACCAGGTGCCGCTGCCTGCTCAACAGAAGGGAGCACCGGAGCCAAGTGGCCAGGGGCCCGTTTGGCCAGAAGGAAAGGCAGGGCCTGGCAGGGGCCGTGGCTGTAGCCCCTGGCTCCCCGATTGCAGCTGCCCAGCCATTGCCAACTAGCATCACAGAGTGAGGAGGGCCTGGGGAGGGAGGCAGCTACGCCTTAAGTCCCTGGAGCCTGGGGTGCTGGGGGTGATGGACAGGCTGCCTGGGCCCCAGAGGGTAAGGGCTGACTGTGCTTCCCAAGCTGAGCCACTTGCAGCCCTCCACCAGTCTGTCTGCCTGACGCACAAGGGCTCGGCCCAGCCCCCCAGGGCAAAAGTGGGGGCAAGGAGGTGCCTCTGAGAACAGCCCTGGCAGAGGCTCTGTGTGCTCAGGGGCTTGGGCCCCATAAGGGGGGGCTGAGCCGGGGCGGGGGATCCCACCCCTGGAGCTCCTCTGTGCTAAGACAGGACGTGTTGTTGAGCTTCTGCACCCCAGGGCCTCTAAGGTCAAGGTGCACCGAGACCTTGTCCCTTGTTGGGCCTCCTGGCAGAAGACACCCTGTGAAGAGTGAGAGGAGCATCGGACGGGTTCAAACAGATGCAGCCGAAAAACCCAGATTCCCTCGGCCTGGACAAGATGGAAGTTTAGTTTTCTTTCACGTTCAGGATGTTTCCAGGTGGCCAGGACTTGTGTGGCGAGCAGTGTCCCAGGGTCAGGACCCTGCTTCCTTCTGTCCTGGGGCCTGCTGTGCATGGATTTATTTCCAAGATGACCTTGTAGTTCATCATGGCTGCTGAAGCTCCTGCCATTGTATCTGCATTACTGGCAGCAGGGAGAGGAAAGGGGAGCAGGGTGTGCTTGGCCCCTTCAAGGACCCTCACTGACATTGAGCACTGTGTTTACACCTGGGTCTCAAAACTTAGTCACATGGCCACACCTGTGTGTAAGGGAAGCTGGGAAGTACCTTAATTCCAAGCTGCAAATCCCCAGATAAACAGGGGTTCTGTCCCCTTGGGCCCCTGGGGTGAGGGGGGCCAGGGGACAGGAGCCTGGAGGGTGCTGAGAGGTCTGTGCTACAACCATGGAGGAGCTGGGCCCCCGGGGCAGGCCTACTCTGAGCACCGGCCGGCTCTGTGACATGGGGGAGTAGGAAGGCTCCCTGAGAGCAAGGAGAGAGACAGCCCCCTCCTCGAGTCTCCTGTTCCAAAGTATATAGACTCACAAGAGCGCAAAACTGATCTTTGATTTTCAACCTCAAACTGATCCACACCGCCTGGCAGACCTGGCCTGGGGGACTGCCCAGGGAGGTGTGTGTGACCACAGGGTGATACCCGAGCAGCAGGGCACTCGGAGAGGCCCCTCCTCCTCCCTGTCCCCTTGGCCCCCACCTCAGGGGGTGGTCCCTGCAGTCATGGACCCAGATGTCCCTGTGATGAGGACTTCCCAGCCTTTCTCCAGGCTGGGTGGGCCCAGCAGCACCCAGACTTGTTGCAGGGTGAGGAGCCTGCCCCTGACTCCAGCCACACCCCCCAGGCCTGACCAGAGCCTTCCAAGGCTGGGGATGGGTACAGCTGGGTCCCAAATCCCACCCCGAAGTGAGCCTGGATTTAGTAGAAGGTTCCAGATGTTTGAATACCACCCTCCAACCCCAATGCCACCTCTTTAATGTTCTGAGCACCACATCCCCAAGGCCACTTGGCCTAATGGCGGAGGGAGGGCAGGTGGACTGGCTGGCACTGCCCCCGGGGTTATCCTGTCCCCACCGCAGTTGAGGTCTCATTCCACAGACTGGAAACTGAGGCTCTGAGGTCGGGGCGGAGCGCTCGTGGGAGACCAGGGCTCGGCCACTCCTCCAGGGTCCTGGTAGCACAGGCAGGGCTGTGCCAGGGGCCCGCAGGCCAGGCTGCTGCCTCCATCTGGGGCTCACTGAGGCTCTGTGGGGTCCAGGATCTGATAGGCCATCACCCCGAGGGTGCTCCAGTCAGGGAAGCTCCTCCCAGAGCCTCCAGAGGCACTGGGGTGCAGCCCGGCTTGGGGTGTGCCTGGGCATGTCCTGTGGGTCCACGACCACGGCAGCCCTGAGGCTGCATGAGCAGGCTCCCCCAGCTGCCCAGGCAGGGGTGTACAGCCCCAGCTGCTGGCAGACTGAGGGGCGGGGCAGGGGCATTTGCTCCATCAGCCATGGAGCCCGGGGGCGCTGCAGCAGAGGGCACATGGGCGGGTGGTGAGCTCCCTGCCCCATCACCCTCCAGGGCAAGGTCCACCCCCCTCGGACGGCAGGACTCACTCTGTAGCGTCAGAAGCTGCCACTTGTCGGAGAAGGAGCCCCAAGACTCTGGGGAACATGTCCGTTGCGCCCAGCAGTGCCCCTGGGCCCAAGGGCCTGGGACACTGAATGCAAAGTGGCTCAGCGGGAAGGACAGCGACCGACTCCACAGGCCCCCACAGCCCCGCCCAAGGGCCCTGCTCTGGGCCGCGATAGCCAGGGAGCCCGGGAACCAGGTTGTGAGGTCCTAGGCCCTCGTGTCTGGAGTCCACAGCCCCGCTACTGGCCTGGGAAAGAGGTGAGGGCAGCCAGGAAAGGGTGGAGTTGTGGGGGGCAGCCCTCAGAGCCCACACAGGACCCGAGGCGACAACCCTCCCGCCCCTCCCCCCATCAGCCAGAGCTCAGAGTAGCCTGGCTATGGAGGAGTCTCTGGGCTGCCCTGGCAGTCAAGCAGCCTCTGCTGGGGAGGGCAGGCCTGCTAGGGAGCCCAGGCAGCTGTCCTGCTGCCTCGGGGCCAGCTGCCTCCCACCAGCGGCAGGCACCTCCTCCAGAGCAGCGGGCTGGCTGGCTCCTACCCGGGATGCCCACAGCCTGCCGGCCGGCCAGCCAGCTGGGAACCACACAAACCCAACCCCACCCCCATCCTCAGGGGTTTCTCTTGGTTCTGGGCCCACCCTCCTGGGAGAAACTGAGGCCCAGGGGATTCAAAGCCCCCCCAGGCCCCTAACGGCTCGAGGGAGTTTCCAGGCCCACAGTGGAGGCTGTGCTTCGGTGGGGTCTCCCTACCCTTTCCCAACTGTGAGTGGGGAAGGGAGGCTGGCAGGCCTGGAATCAGGGGGAGAGGGAGGGGGAGTTGGCAGGGGTCCCAGTGGGAGGCCAGGCTGGGAGAGACCAGGGTGCACCACTCCTCCGCAGCCCCCTCTGTACCGTGGTTCTCCACGCAGGCTAGGCCGGGACATCTGCCTGCTGCACACTCCCAGGCTGCACGGGGGGTCCCGGGATACCAGGCCGGCCAGCCTCCTAGGAAGTATGAGCCCCGGTCCCAAGGCTTTGTCCAGGTGGCAGCAGTCTGTGGTGTCCAAATTCAGAATGAATGAGACCAAAAGTGAGAGGGTTGGAGCGTTTTGTTCTGCGTGCCATGGACTTGTCATGAGTCGTGTGAGTGTGCATGTGTGACTGCACCCTGCATGTACATTGTGTGTGGGTTGAGTGTGTTCCGTGATGACTACACAGGGGTGTACATGTGTGTGGTGGGTGGGTGGGTGTGGGATGGGGCTGTTTCTCTAGGTGACAGATGTCCCTCCATCAGGAACACATACTGGGTATTGGGATATCTGGGGCAGACTTCCCGTCCCATCCTCCTGGCCCTCCATCAGCTTGTTTGAAATTCCTCCATCGGAGCATCTGGGCAGAGCAATGCGTTCCCTGAGCTGGGAGGGCCGTGCCTAGGCCTGGAAATCGGCCCCCTGAACAGGTGTGCAGCCGCTGCTTAACTGCTACAGCTTCCCCACCTGGGAGGCAGGTGAGTTACCTGCTTCCGCCTCCCAGGATGGAGTGCAAGCCTGGGTGTGCTCAGCCGGCCTGCCCCAGGACACGGGCACTGCGGCTGTGATTTGAGGAAGCTGCTATCTGTCCCCTGCACTGCTCCTTCCTTGGGGGGTGTGCCCCCAGCTCTCAGGCACCTGGGGGTGGGGAGCTCTGTCCAGGCAGCTTCAGCTCCCGTGCCCACTGTCCGCAGCTGGAGAAGGAGGAAAAGGGTTTCTTCAGGCCCGATGGTCCTCTCCAAAGGGCTCCTGGAGATTCGGCTCCCTCTCCCTTTCTTTCCTTTCGGGTCTTCATCTTAATCCCGCTAAGGCCTCTGGAGGCTGGGTCGTGTCTGCTTCTCTTACGCTGTGTCCCAAGTGCCAGAGCAGCAATCGGAGGCCCCCACTGGACCATGACCAGACCCCTCTGCACCCGCTCTTCATGCTTGTGTGGCTCACAGAGTCACACCCATTCTAAAGACGACAAACTGAGGCTCACTATGTGAGACCCTGCCCAGGGGCCCATTGACGGTCGTGCACCAGAGGCCCCTTGCCTGCCTGGCTCCTTCCTCCGTGAAAAAGAGGAAAGTTCTGTTTTATGGCTGTGTTGGTTTAAAGAGGAATATATCAGTCACATATATGAAAACATTCTTCACCCTAACTTTTTTTCTTTTTGATTTTAAACAAAATTGATATATTTTGTGGGTCCCTAAAAGTACGAGGGTGGACCCCAAAAAAACCCCAGAATTCTCTTCTGGAGGGCGGGCCCCTTGTCATACAGGCTTCCCCCCAGGGGAGTGTTTTAGGAGCCCATCTGTGTCAGTGCACCAGCTGGTGTTATTGTGAGAGGTTGCATTTGGCTTCAGTGTTTTTTTTTTTAAGATTTTATTTATTTATTTTTAGAGGAAGGGAGGGAGAGAGGGAGAGAATCATCAATGTGTGGTTGCCTCTCATGCATCCCCCCTACTGGGGACTCGGCCCACAACCCAGGCATGTGCCCTGACTGGGAATCAAACCAGTGACCCTTTGGTTCGCAGGCTAGCGCTCAATCCACTGAACCACACCAGCCAGGGTGGATTTTTTTTTTTTTGAAGACACTTTCAACGTGTTTGCCCATTTCAGGATGGGTGATTTATGAGCGCACCTGCCCACGTGCACTGAGTGTTCAGCAGTTTTTTCCAAAACCGGCTTGACCCCATGCCCTACCCTTCCTATTCACCCGATCTCACCCCAGTGACCTTGTTTTTTGTTTGTTTCCCTGGATGAAAAAAGTCCTCCCAGGGAAACGTTGTGCCGATGGGAAAGAGGTGACACAAAAAGCGGCAGAAGCACTAAAAGACATCGAAATCGACCAGTTTGGAAACTGCCGGGAGCGGCGGGGAAATGCCTCCGCCGGCCGTACTGCACCATGGGAGACGCTCTGAAGGCCCGCTCCCTGGAGCCGGCTGAGCGGGCCTGGAACCCAGGTCTGCTGCACCCACCCTGCTAACCTGCCACTCGGGGTGGGGAAGGGCCAGCGGAGGTTTTGCCGACCTTGGCAGTTCTTACTAGCCGGTCTACGGCTTTGCCTGTCTTGTTTCTGAATGCTTCCCACAACGGTCATGGTGATGACAACAGTCCTTTAAATGCCCTTGACGCTTTTCAAGGTCTTTCGCTGTTATCTGATCCCCCAAGAACCCAGAAAAGGCTGGAACAGATACTGTGACTCCCGGCTTTCAGCTGAGACAGCCAGGACACAGAGGACAGGTGCACGACAGGACCAGAGCCCAGGCTCTGCTCATCCTCTGCCTGCTGGCAAGGAAGGGCCTGGCTTGGAGGCACACCTGGAGGTGGGAAGCCCTAGGAGAGGCGGGCAGGTTGGAGGGAGAGGGGGAAGGGTGTTAGCAGGGGAGGGAGAAGCACAGGAGAGGCACCTTTGGCTGCAGCCTCTGGAAGGAGCTGAACCTGGGCAGGGGAGGTAGCACCTGTAGGTAATAAAACCAACAACACATGAGAAGCTTTTTCAAAAAATTATTTCCAGAGGGAGGGGACAGGAGAGAGAAAGAGAGTGAGAGAAACATCGGGAAACACCAGTTAGCCACCTTGCACATGCCCCCAACCAGGGACCTGGCCCGAAACCCAGGCAGGCGCCCGGACTGGGAATCGAACCAGCAACCTTACAGTTCACAGGTCAGCGCTCAGTCCACTGAGCCGCCCTAGCCAGGGCCATGCTGGGAGTTTTTTTATCCCAGTCGCACTTCGCCAGCTCAGCACATCGAGCAGCTCCACACCCGCTGAGGTGCGCGGGCAGAAAGCCCAGGGGTGCTACTGCCCCTTCCTGAGCCCCACGCGTCCCAGGGCTCCCGGCTCCTTGAGGCCGTTTCCCAGCCCACCCCCAGGTTGGGACCCCTGACAGAGACTGCTCTGCCCCCCCCAGCTCCTGCCCAGCCCAGTGAGAGTCACATGTCTTGCCCCCAACCTCTTTCTACCTGCCCAATGTGTTCACGTGAGTGTGCTCACAGTGCACACAAGCTGCTGAGATGCCAGTGCGAGGTGATGTCTGGAAAGACCTGTTGCAAGTGATTAAAAACCGCTCCTGCCTGCCCGCCCCGGAGGTAACGCTGCCCAGCACGAGTCGTCAGCTTGACTCAGGCGAACTCATATGAATTCTCTTTATAAAGTTGCTGCTGATGAGACGTGGAGGGGCCAGCTGTCAGGACTAGGAGGCAACCACAGAGTCCTAGCAGGACCCTGAGCGCACACCTGCTTCCAGGCTCCCCTGTTTGGCCGCTCTGTAGGGCCACCATGGGCACAGCGGCGCCCCCCGCCCCGGCCGGCACCCCAACTGGAGTCAGTCTCATTCTAATCTAACCCCAGAAGCGACAGTCCCATCCTTCTGCTCCCTTCTGCTCACTGGGAGCGCTCGCCTCCTGCCCACGCTGGAGGGGGTGTCCACCGTACAGGGTGTGGCTGTGGGAAGCTGCCTTCCAGCACCTCCAGCGGCAGGGCCCACTGAGCAGGGCACAGGGGGCTTTCTCCTCAGACTTGCACACACTTCTAACCAAACACCCACTCTGGGCCAGGCGCTGTTCCAACATCTTTGCCCCCCCGCCCCCGCACTGCCCGCTATCACCTCAAAGTCAGCACTATCATGCTCCCCATTCTCTGGGGTGCAGGGAGGGCAGAAGCTTGATAAGAGCTGGCTGGAGCTGGCTGGGATTTCGATGCCCAGGAGGAAGTGGCGCTGGGTGTGGCATGTTTGAGGCCTGCCAGACAGGGCCAGCGAGTCCCCTAGGGAGTGGGCATTTGGTTCTGAAGTCCAGGAAGAGGCAGGTTGGAACTGGCCCTGTGCACCACCCCCCCTGCACCTAGTAGCTGGGAAAGGCACAGGGGGCAGGGTGGTTGTTGAGAGGGGGTTTGGGTTGGCCTGGTGGGGGGGACGCCCCAGCTCTCTCGGCAGGGCCAGTGCTGTCCAGACCACACCCAGGCTGAGGCCCGGGTGTGCCCTCCCAGGGGACAGCCCCAAGGCATCCAGTCAGGAGCACGTCACAGGTGCCCCACCCAAGGCTGTGCCCCCCTCCCCAGCCAGTGTAACCCGTTTGCCCTGCTGGCTGCCCTTGGCCTTCAACCCCTGCTGCCCCTGCTGCCCTGGAAGCTACCAGTTTTCATGGAGCAACCCACTCCCTCAGACTGGGCTATCTACTCCCTCATGCCTTCTCCTCCAGGGAGGCCACCACACCTCCTAACCATGCCCTGACCTTGAGAGAGCAGGGGAGGGGTTTGTGCAGAGAGATCTGTGAGAATCCAGCCTGTCCCCCAGCATCCGCAGGTACTTGGCGTCTCCCCAGAACCGGCTTCCCAGCATTCACCAGGGCCCGCCGGTCCTCCCGGGCCCTCCTGACCAGCCCCAAACCCTCTCCTGCAAACAGGGACAGCCACCCCTGTTCCCCACGTGCCTAGCTAAGCCCCCGCTGCCCCTTAGGCAGTTGGAACCCAGTGTGCTGGGCGCGTGCCACGTGGCCTCCGCGGCCTTTGTCGCTGCCGCCTGCATCCCGGCCCACCTACATGCCTTCTTACAAGCTGTTCCTCTGCAACACACAACCCTCCCTTCTCCAAACATCCGGATCTTTTCCAGCCTTCAAAGCTCAACTCAAGCCAGCTTATTCAAGCGACCTAACCCCTCTGGGCCTCAGTTTCCCCAGCTGTAACAAGAACTGAATCGTTCCTCTGTTGCAGGGGCGCAAGAAGGGAAGATTCGGCTAATAGAGCGCCTGGCACAGAGGAGGGGCCCCTGAATCTCGGCCCTGCTGGCCCATCCGCCCAGCCCCTCGTCTTGGCCAGGTGCTCGCCAGGCCTTGCCAGGTGGCAACGGCACTGCCGCGGGCGGCAGGTACCCGCTCCCCAGGAACCCGCCCAGGGCCCCTGAAATGCAGCCCGGTAGGCCCCAAGGGAGAACATCTGTGCGGAGCCGCCGGGAACAGGGGGATGGGATGAAATCGGAGAGGCCCGGGCTCCCCTTCCTGCGCGGACCCCCCCACCCGGCAGGCAAGCCGGGCAGAGGCGCACTCAGCCGGTCCAGACCCAGGCGGAGCGGCGGTTCCTGTCGTCCAGCACCCGCGGCCCGCGAGGACCCGCCACGCCCCCGCTCCGAGCCTCGCTTCCGCTCCCGTGAAATGGGACGAGGGCACGGGCCCCCAGCGCGCCCCCCGGAGGGCGTTTTCCGGTCCTAGACAGACGCCCAGTCAGCGGAAAGAGAGCTCGTAAAATACTACGTACACGTACATTTCTGTGGCCCAGACCGCCCCCTGCCCCGAGATGGCCTCGCCGCCCCCGCCCAGGGCCTCGTGCGGAGCGCAGGGGTGCGCGCGGGGGGCGGCAGCCACGGGCGTCGTCATTACCCGGTGCTCCGGGGAGGAAAGGGAAGCGAAGAGGGGCTCCGTGGCCTCCCGAGTCTGGGGGAGGGAAAGCGTAGTAGCATTTGAACCCGGACCCGAAGGGCCACATCCATCCCCCGTCCCATCGGGCTTCTGGGTAAAAAGGTCACCTGCCCCACCTCGGCCTGGGTGATCACACAGTGCGCGATCCGGGACCAAGCAGCCGTTTGGGCTTCCCCAGGGCTTGCGGGTGGGGGTGTCGGGTGTGGACCAGAAATCTGTGGATTTGGGGCCCCTCCTGCGCCTCCCCCGGCCCATTGCGCATGCGCGCCTCCCCCTCCCACCCGTGGAGATTAGGTGGGAACTTTGAGCCCTAAACCGCCCAGATTAATCGGAAGGATTAATCCGATTGCTTTTCAAACCCTGGCGTCACCTTGCAAACTTCCCCTGCAGCCGCACTGCCTGCCCCTCTCAGGCTGGTCTCCACTCCTCCTTGCAACCGCCCCCTTAATGGATCCGTTTTGCGGGCGGCAAATCAGTGTGGGCGGTGCCTGACGGGGGAGCCTGACTCTCCCAGTGATCTTCCCGTTCTTCCCCGCGCACCTGGACCGGAGCCCGCGTTGGAGCCCCGGCTCCGGAGGCCCACCTTATCCCGGAAGCCTTCTCTCCACTTAGTGACTCACCACCCAGCAGGGAGTAGGTTCTTTGTTCGGGGGCCTGACTGTATTCAATTCCTCAGCCCTGCTGGCTGCAGGGACCACCCTGGGGCCTGGAGCAAGGCCTCCCTGCAGCCTCCAGGCCCCCACCTGCAGAGGGGGCACGGGGCTCAGAGCTGGGCTGGATCTCCTGGGGCCTGAGGGCCGTTCCCACTTGTATGTGCACGTTGACGGGTCTTTTGCCCAGCTCCCACACCTCCTTTTTCAGACGAGAGCCCCCTGGTTTCCCAGGGGGGAGCCCCACCCAGCCACCCTGCAGGCACATGGATTGGTGGGTGGCACCCCTGAGCCTGGCACTCAGCATACCCTATACACTCGGCCCAGCAGCTGGGAAGCAGCCAGGGCCACCTCAGGCAGGGGTCTCAGCCAAGGGGGCAGGACTTCGAGGAGGGCGAGAGGCAAAGAGCATGGTCCTGGTGTGGCAGAGCCCTGGGCACCACCAGGCCTGAGGCTGGGTCCCCACTGGGACCGTCTGGTTGAATTTTCGGCTTCGGGCTGCTTAGAATCTCCAAGTGGGCCCCGGAATCTGATTACCCCAGGCCATGCTTCTGCTGCTTACCCGAAGTCAGCGCAGGGGGGCACTGCTGTCTCTTTTCCATCCACACCCTTTGTTCATTTGGCACCTAGGCACCTAACTCGCTGAGACAGCCCCGGGGGCACGTCCTGGGCACGGGACCCAGCCCTTCCCCAGGGGCCTTCGGCCTGGGGCCACACCCTACAGAATTAGGGGAGGGGCAGATCAACCTGGGGAGACACACTCAGGCCTGTGGGGAGCTTGGACCGGACTGGTGAACCCGGATGGAACATGCTCCAAGCCAGCCAGCCCTGAGACTGGCAAGGGCTCCTGGGTTCGCGAGAAAGAACTGTGAGGTGGGGGCAGGGCGCAGAGAGGGCCCGTGGTGCATTGTGGGCCGCACTCAGGCCTTTGGATTTCAGCCCAGCGGCTTGGAGGAGCCACGGAGGGGTTCCCAGCAGGGGTGTAGTGCGGTTGGAGAGTTTTTAATAGATCCCCCTGGCCCCCGTGCGTTTTCTCAGGGCTCTCCCAGCTGGAGGAGAAAATGCTTCCTTGCTTCATCGTGCATCGAGCCTCCTTGCCCTGGTGCGGTGGTGCGGGCGGCTGGGGAGTGGCGCCAGGCCTGCTCTGCAGATGTTTGTAGACTGCAGTAAGGCCTGGGCTGCGCTGGGCTGGCCGGACAGTCACAGAAGGCTTCCCAGGAGAGGGGGCCCCAGGCTGCAGGCAAGTAGGAGGAAGGGGGGGTAGGGATGGCGGAGGAGGTCCAGAGAGAGGGAACAGCATGAACGGCATGTGCAAAGGCACGGGGGCAGGAGCGAGCACAGTGGGAAAGGATAAAGCCAGCGCCATTTTGCCTAGGTGACTGCCATTGTACTTTTTTTGGAAAAAAACTTTATTTATTTATTTTTTACAGGGGGAAAGAGAGGAAGAGAAACATCAATGTGTGGTTGTCTCTCGCTCGCCCCCTACTGGGGACCTGGCCTGAAACCCAGGCATGCACCCTGGCTGGGAATCGAACTGGCAACCCTTTGCTTTGCAGGCTGGCACTCAACCACTGAGCCATGCCAGCCAGGGCTTATTCTTCTGAGCTTATGTCCCCAGGACTGGAAATTACTGGAAAGCAGGAACAGAAGGTAACTAACCGCTCCCTACAGCCACAGGCAGAAGGTAACGTTGGAACAAACTGCAGCCCCTTTACCATTGTGAGAGGGGCTGCCCACAGCGGAGGGGCCTCACAACGGCATGCCCCTCACCCTTTTAATCCAATTATACTCAATGAAACACAAAGCCCACCCCTCAATGCTGGTGTGTGTCTCCCCACCATGCCTCTCTCCTTCCTTGGAGAGTGAGTAAAAACTTCACTCTCTACACTTCCTTCTTTTTGTGAATTCCTTCACACCCCACGTCACTGACCTCGCTACCACGGTGTGCCCGGAACACTCCTGGGTCAGACAGGGCTGTAAAGAATGTGGGGTCTGCCTGCCCATCTGTCAGTGTCTCTCTCTGAGGCCGTCAGGTGCAGGCAAGGAGCCAGGCCCTGGGCTTGGTTGGACGTGGTGGTTGCAGGAGGTGGCTGGTGGAGGGTGGGCAGGGGAGGGGGCAGGGACGACCACATCAAAGCTAAGGCTGTGTGTGTGAGGGAGGGTTCGCTGGTGGACCGAGGGGCGGTTAAATATGTTTACCTCCACTTCCTGTGGAAATTTCATAGAGATGATGGAAAAGAATTTAAAAAAGGCATAAACACAGAAGAGACAGCCTGGGATGAGGCTTCCAACACATTTCAGGGCGTTGGAGACGGATAACACTCAGCAGAAGGGGGAGCAGCTGCCCGTGAGCCTCCCTGGGTGCCCAGGGGAAGCACCCAGGTACCCACAGGAGCCGGTGGGGCTAGGTCTGGGCACCGTGGGAGGCAGGAGTGACATCTGAGGACACTTCCTTTGGTAGACAGATCTTAAGGTGACCCCAGTGATTTCCTGAACCCCACAGATGCTCATGCCCTCTGCAGTCCCTTCCCCTGGAGTGACTTGCTTCTAACCAATCGAATACGGCCACCCTCTGTCTAACCAGACCCAAGGGAGGGGCTCTTTGTGGGCTGGGTGACACCAGCAGCCATTCCGAGGAAGCCTGTGTGGCAAGGGACAGCGGGTGGTCTCCGGCACAGCCAGCCAGAAGCCGGGGCCCTTGGTCACCCGGCCACAAGGGCATAAACCCTGCCAGCAACCCGGTTGGCTGGGAAGCAGATGTGTTTCCCCAGCTGGCCCTCGGGCACAGTGGGTGGCACCTCAGTGGCAGCTGTTTGAGGCCCGGAGCAGAGGGCCCGCTCAGCCAGACTCCTAACCCCGGAGACTGAAATAATAAGTGTGTATTGCTTTTAGCTACTGAGCACAGAAAACTAATACACTCCCAGAGCTTCCCACAGCTCTCAGCTGAGCAGGTCCGCACAGAGGCAGGGACAAATGTGGGGCTGAAAGAGGGGCTTGAGTAACCGCAGCCTCGCAACCCTTCCCTCCCCTGCTCCCAGGATGCCAGAGTCCGAGCATGTAACCCCCAGGCCGAACATTGGAGGGGTCTTCCCTGGGGTCCAGCAACACTACTTCTGGAAGATTCCTGGTGACTCCCTGCCTCGGGCTGTTCAGGCCACCAGACTCGCTCTGGCAAAAGCAAACAGTGTAACAGGTCGCACTTTCCAAAAACTTGAAGAGTCACCCTGCGGCCCCACTGTGGCTCTTGTCCCTCTCCCGCCAGGAGAGAGCATCCCTGGGGGCAGCTCCTTTGGTGGGGGGCCCAGGATGAAAAGGACGCAGAGCAGAGCAGCAGCGCCCTGCAGGCACCATGTAGCGGGAAGGAGACATAATGCTTGTATGCCCCCGAGGTTTGGGCCGGCTTGTTACCACAGCATGCCTTTGTGAAGCTGACGGTTACATCCCCCCCCCCCCCCGGGCTGTCGGGCTGGGAAGGGAGCGGGGCGTGGTAGGACTGGCCTGTGGGGAGTGGGAACTAGCGCTGAGAGGCCGTCGGAGCACCGGGCAGACTCAGAGCTGGGTGGAAGACCGCTGTGGGTTCTCTCCCACTGCACGGCCCACACATTTATCTTGCAGTCCCTGTTGTCAACAGTCTGGGTGTGAACCAGGTGGGTCCTCTCTGAGGGTCTCCCAAGGCCGCGCTTGCGGGCCTGCTGGGACCTGCACCATCCCTGAGGCCCAACTGTGGGAGGTCAACTTCCAAGATTCCTGACGCTGCTGATGCAATTCAGCACCTCGCTGTGCAGAACCGAGGCCTTCCCTATCTTGCTGACTGTGACCAGAGGCTGTCCCCAGCGTGTGGAGGCCACACGTGCCTCATGCCTCCTGCCTCCTGCCAGGTGGCCATCTCCATACGGGCTGCCCACTCAGGGCAACTGGCTTCCCCGGAGGCAGGGAGGGAGCTGGAGTCTCCAGCCAGGCGGGCACTGTGAGCTCCCTCACTTGGTCGAGTGGACCCTTGGCCGTGTTCTGCTGGTGAAGCGAGTCTTGCTCAGGTCACGCCCCCACTCGAGGGGAGGGGCTCCCCACAGGTGTGAATGCCAGGTGGGGGCGTCCCTGGCGGCCTTTTCCTATTGAGACATCGCTGGCGTCTCGGGTGAGCTCCAGATGCCCAGCATCAGCAGCCGGTAGCGGAATCCGCTGTGAATGAGCATGGCACTGAGAACAGTTAGTGTCCATCAGCACTTTTCTGCCTTGTGATGACAGGAGCTATTCTTCGTTTTCTTTGCTTTTTAAAGATTTTATTTATTTACTTTTAAGGAGAGGGGCAGGGAGAGAGAAAGGGAGAAAAACAGTGATGTGAGGGAGCCACATCCACCGGCCGCCTCCCGCACACGCCCCTCTGGGGACCAACCTGCAACCCAGTCGTGTGCCCAGACTGGGGATGGAGCTGGCGTCCCTTTGCTTTTTCCCATGATGCCCAACCCACCGAGCCACGCGGGCCAGAGCAGGAGCCGTTCCTGAAGCAGCGTAACCACAGGTAATAATTCACTCCACGAACAACTAGAAGTGAGGCCGTGCTGCATGGTTCTAGTGCCTGGCACCCCAGCGGCAGACAATGCGGACAGAATCATCCTGATGAAACAACTGAGTATCCGTTTAACCAAAAAGTGTTACATATTGGTAAGGGCAGCAAGAGGCTGACAGGAAGATGGCATGTTGCAGGGAGGGGTGTGAGAAAGCTCAGCTCACATCTTCCCCAGGAGGAAGTTCACAGACAGTGCTCCATTGGTAAGGCAGGTGACTGCAACACCACCACGTTGTTCGTGAACTCCGAGACAACACCCAGAAGAAGCCAAAAGTTAAAGGTGCTCGCCTCTGGGGAGGCGTGGTGGTGGGGGAGGGGCAGGTGGGAGGGGCTGCTTCTTTTCCTTCCAGGCCTATTTTGTTTTTTTTTAGGCCTATTTATTGTTTAAAATTCTGTGCATATCATGTGGGTATCCTTTAAACTATTGCCTGACTCGGATAAAAATACACATTAATTAATGGAGGAAAAATAAAGGGGGAGGAGAAACATCCTCAAGAGTGACAAGAAATCCCCAGGGCTCCCGAACGTCCCGTCCCGAGCTTCCCCCTCGGGGGAGAGGCTGGGAGAGTCGGGAGGAGTGGTAGCCTCCGGGAACACAGGGAACACACCGAAGGCACGTACACGGGGAATACGGTCAGAGAGCTTCTGCAGGGAGAATACAGTACCTGCGTGGGGACTGCGACGCCGGCGTTCCGGCGCTGCAGGGTTTGGGGAGCTGGCCTCGTGGGGGCAGAAGGGGCCCCTCCCGCAGGGTGGGGGCGGGGCCACAGGCCCAGCGGGGGATGCCCCCTGCCCGCCTGAGAGTCCCCTTCTCCGCAGACCTTTCTTGGGAGGACTTTGAAGGCTGCGATCAGGACTTTGTTTTTAGTTCAGTCGATCTTGTAGAATTTGTCTTCATTTAAGTAAGGAACGCTTCTGTGAAAACCATCAGAAAGCACGAGGTGTCTTGGAAAAGCACCGCCTGACAGTGACAACGGGTGTTGGGCCTCCTGGTTTCCCAGGTGCCCTTCCAGTCCCTGGGGACGTCTGTCGGTCTGTCTGTCTCCCTCCCCTCCCTCTCTCTCTAAGACTCACGTGGTCTCTCTGAATGCCCACCAGCTGTGCCCTGCTTTACTCATGCAGCCACCAGTCTAGCCAGTCTAGGGCTCCTGCCATGTCATGCCACCTGGGGACCCAGGCAGGGGCGCCTGAATCCTCCTTCAGGCCTCTGTGCAGAGAGACCCCCACTGATGCAGGCAGGTCGGGTGGGGGGGTGTTCAGGTGCAGGGTGTTGCTTTTACTAACCCAGCCACAGTGCACACCTCTGCATACTGTGCCAGGCTTTCTTTGGCCCCCTTTGGGGAACACACCTGCCCTGGGAGTCTGGGGACGCTTGTCCTAGACTCAAGGCCCAGGCCCAGCAGCAGTGCAGCCCGAACCTGTGAAGAGGATTCAATGGAAAGGAATGGGGAGACAAGAATGGTGGGGGGTGGGGGAGGAAGGGGCTTCTGGGAGGGCCTGGGGCCTGGCAGCGTCAAGGACACACTCAGCCACCAGGAGGGGGTGGAGTGTCAGAATGCTGGTTCGAGCAGCCCCTCCCTGTGGCCCCGGCCCCTCTGTGGTAGTGCTGGCGCACCTGGCCTCTAAGCCTCAGCTTCCTTCACCAAATACTGGGCCGAGCAGCCCCTCCTTGAAGGATCATGGCTGCCAACTCACACCCTGCCTGATTCCTGCCCCATGAGCCTAGGAACCTCAAGCCAATTTGCCCCTCTCTTCTTCCTAGGGACGCTTTGGCCAAATCCCACTGGCTGTTCTGCAAGGGAACTGATTTGGGCACAGGTGTGTTTCCAGAAAGCGTCCAAGCCCAAGGCCCTGGCAGAGTCCAGGCTTCTTCCTGGAGGCCACTCAGCTCTGCAGTCACAGCTCAGCACCTAACAAGAGAAAAACTTTGACCACGGGGACGGGGGTCCTCCAGGCTGTCCCTGGCCCTAGAGATGGAGTAGGATCAGAGAGCCTATGGAGGCCAGGGAGCAGGGACGGCAGACACCCACCCTGGGCCCCACCCCCAGCCGGGGTCTGGGGGGAAGGCAGACATCTCTTTCTAGCACAAAGCACCCTCCCCCTCTCACTCGGGGCCAGAGCAGGGCCTGCTGAGCTCCCATGCAGCCCCAGGGGTGTCCTGGGCTGTCCAGGGTGCCCTGCCTCCTAGAGCACACCCCTGTGGGGACAGCTCTGGTCTGTCCGGCACCCTGGAGGTGAGTTCAGGGACAGAAAGGAGACACCCTCTGGTGGAGCGGAGCCTCCCCCTGCACAGCAGAAGGGCTTAGTTGTTCTTAGTTCATTCCTTAAAATTATTCATAAGTTTATTCATATTTGCCCCAAATGGAAACAGCCCAATTGCCCAGCCACTGGGCAACAGATAAACAAATGTGGTGTAATTGTACAAAGGAACGCTGCTTTGCTGTGAAAACAAACAAATTACTAAATACACCCTCCCCCACCTGGGGAGGAGTTTCACAGATACTCCATTGCGGGAAAGAGTCCTCGTACAAGGAGTCCTAGAACAGGCAAGTCAGTCTAGGTGACAGAGAATGGACCAGTGGGTGCCAGGGGCCGTGGGGGCTGGTGGGGATGGGGCACGTTGGAACATTCTTGGGTGGGGGGAATGTTCTCTGTCGTGAGCGATGCGTACATTGGTCAAAACTCAGAGCACTAGAGACTCTAAAATGCGTGCATTGCACAACAGGACAATTGTGCCTAAAAGAAAAAAAAATACTGGCATTTCCATACGTTGGTTTTAGGACCCACTAAGGAATCGGTGGCCCGCAGTGCAGCCCGGGCTAATGCTAGCGGAGGGGCAGAAAACATGGACATGTGCTGCCGTGCTGGGGTGCGCAGGAGGTCACTTTGGGAACGTCAGCCTGCGGTGGTGATGGGAGGGGTCGTGTAGACAAGGGCCCTGAGGTGGGCAGGCCCTGATGCCCTCCACCAGCACCTCACTCCAAGTGCCTCTGGTGGCAGATCTTGTGTCTGTGATGGACCCCAGGGCCTGACACAGATTGTTTCTTTACAAGTTAAACTCCATTTTATTTTATTATTCTTAGATGAGAAAGTTGATTTTGCCCTGGCTGCTGTGACTCAGTGGATTGGGCAACAGCTTGCAAACCAACAGTTCACGGGTTTGATTCCCAGTCAGGGCATGTACCTGGGTTGCAGGCCAGGTCCCTTGTATGGGGCATGTGACAGGCAACTGAGAGAGAGAGGGAGAGAGAGAGATAGAGAGAAGGAAAGGGAAGGAAGAAAGGAAGGGAAAGGAAAGGAAAGGAAAGGAAAGGAAAGGAAAGGAAAGGAAAGGAAAGGAAGGAAGGAAGGAAGGGGGAGAGAGAGGGAGAAAGGGAGGGAAGGAAAAAGGAGGGAGGAAGGGGGAGAGGGAGGGAGGGAGGAAGAAAAGAAAGAAAGAAAGAGAAGGGAAGGGAGGGAGGGAGGGAGGAAGGGAGAGAGAGAGAGAGAGGGAGAGAAGAAAGAAAGAAAGAAAGAAAGAAAGAAAGAAAGAAAGAAAGAAAGAAAGAAAGAAAGAAAGAAAGAAAGAAAGAAAGAAAAAGAAAGAGAAAGTCAGAGGTAGTAATGAGCTGTAGAAGAAATGGGCTCAGGAAGCCAGTTAGGGAGCCAAAGATGGGCCCTCAGAATTCTGTGGGCCTGCCAGGGAAAAGAAGAAGTCGAGGCAGTGTTCCCAAGAGGGAGAGCCTTTTATTATTAATTTACATATATTGTTACTTTGTATTAGTGTCAGGTGTACAGCACAGTGGTTAGACAATCAAGTGCTTTACAAAGTGTTCCTCTCATGTTTCCAGTACCGAGCTGGCCCCTGCGTGGTTATTACAATATTACAATATTTCCTGTGCTGGACTTAACATATGGTACTTTTTTTTTTAAACCAATGAACAAGAGAACAATGACTGCTGAGAATGAGGGAGGGTAGTGTCAGGTGAGGCTGAGGCTGGGCTGGGGTGACGGTGAGAGGCTCAAGGCCACCAGGAGCCCACTGGCTTTACCCTCCCGGCACTGGGGAGCTGCTCCTCACTGAGCTTGATGGAATCCAGCTGAACCAGAACCGCTCTGGGAAGTCACTTGTCCCTTCTGATCCAATCGCTGTGCTCAGAAATGCCTCATACTGATTGGCTGAGGCCTGGTTCCTGATTAGTTCTCTGAGGACCCGCCCACCCTGGAGCTGAGGACACTGCCAGCCTCACCTGTGTAGCTGCAAGCTCCTGGGCCTGTTGCACCTGGAGTGCAGTGGTCATTGTGAATGGCTGTGAGGGCCTCCACATGCAGAAAGCAGAGTGAAGCAAATAAAACTCACTATTTAGCTCTGCTGGCTGCAATGACATCCACCTGCCCTTGCCAGTCCTGATGCTGGATCCACAGCTTTACTTTCCGGTTGCGCGTGATGGCCCCCCACTGTACCCACAGAATTGCCATGCTATGTTTGTATAAGTCACTTTCCCACCAGCTTTTCGTGACCAGCTGTGGCCAGGGGGTGGAGGAGATCTGGCAGGTCCCCCAGTTTGGAACTTTGTGTGCTCACGTGCACTGGAGAAAGAGCCTGCACTTCTGTGCCCAGCCCCCTCCTGATGGAAACCCTGCTGGCAGCCCTTCTCTCCCTGCTCCCCAAGTCCTTCTGGGCCCCAGCTTCTCTCTCCCAAAGTCCCCTCTCCAGAAATAAGAGTGACAATGATTGCCACTGTGCCATGCACGGCCTTAAACCTTGGCACACGGTAACTCATGTAACCCCTACCCCAGCGGAGTCCAGTACAGCCATCCCATCTGTATGTGAGGACACACAGGGCAGAGCGAAGTCTCACCTTCGGCAGGCCCCCACATGGCGGGACTGAATTCACACCTCCACTCACGTGTTTCCAGGTCATGCTCCAACCACAGGGCACCAGCCGCCTAACATCAATTCACCACCCAGCCAGTGAGTGTCTTTAAAAAAAAAAGTTTTATGCCCTGGCTGGTGTAGCTCAGTGGATTGAGCGTGGGCTGCGAGCCGGGCATCGCAGGTTCGATTCCCAGTCAGGGCACATGCCTGGGTTGCAGGCCGTGTCCCCCAGCAACCACACATTGATGTTTCTCTCTATCTCTTTCTCCCTCCCTTCCTTCTCTAAAAATAAATAAATAAAATCTTTAAAAAAAAGAGTTTTATTTATTTGTCTTTAGAGAGAGAGGAAGGCAGGGAGAAAGAGAGGGAGAGAAACACTGATGCGTGAGAGACATTGATCGTTTGCCTCTCACACGCTTCCACCTGGGGACCTGGCCCACAACCCAGACAGGTGTCCAGACTGGGAATCAAACCGGCGACCTTTTGGTTTGCAGGCCAGCACTCAATCCACTGAGCCAGACCAGCCAGGGCCAGTGAGTGTCCGGATGGCCCCATCTGACCACAGCAGTCTGCTGAGAACCCTCTCTTGGTTAGAAATACCCTGTGACCCAGCAATTCCACTTCTAGACACCTAAGAACTGAAAGCAGGGAGGCGGGGACAGCTGTATGCATACCTGTTTGTAGCAGCATTAATATTCACAAGAGCCAAAAGGTGGAAAAACCCAAATGTCCATGGACAGTTGGATGGGTAAACATACATATCCACATAGTGGAATATGCGCAGCCTTGAAAAGGAAGGGAACTGACAGACGCTACAACACAGATGGACCTTGAGGACATCATGCTATGTGAAATAAGCCAACCACGGAAGGACAAACACTGCATGATCCTTCTTGTATGGGGTCCCTAGGGTGGTCAAATTCTCAGAGGGAGAAAGCAGAGGGTGGCTGCCAGGGGCTGGGGGGCAGGTCGTGTTTACTGCAGACTGAGCTATAGTTTGCAAGGTGAAGACAGTTCCGTGGATATGTGGCGGTGACAGTCACACAACAACGTGTACTACTTAATAACACTGAACTGTTCCCTTAAAGTGGTAAATTTTGTGTATATTTTTGTCATAATTTAAAAAATATTTAAGAAACCCTCCCTTGGCTCTGTCTTGCCCTCACTGCAGGCTCAGCCACAGAATTTGGGCTGGGCCTGCCGGTGGGGGGCGGGGGCAGTGTAAACTGAAACTCTGGAACCCCTTGTTCAAAAATTACGAATTTCAAGATGTGGCAGCACAGCATTGACCTAGAGTGGTCTGCTCTGAGCGCAGGGCCCTAGGGGGTCGCACAGGTCACTGTCCCAGCGGCAGCCCCATGATGGGCCCGGGGTGTTTTTGCTGGGTTCTCCTGCGACAGGAATTTCACCTTGGGAAGGGCCCCCAAGACGTCTGGCCTCTGGGACTTGGACTATGCCGTTCTCTTGGCATGAAATGCCCTTCCGGGCAGCTTCCTACGCGCTCAGATCCTGGCTCGCCCACTTCCCTGAAGCCCGCATGGGGGAGGCAGGGGAGGCCACGCGGCTGGGTGGGGCCCGCACCGCCCGGGCCTGCCCTGATGATTGAATCCGCCGAGCGCGTCACCACGTTTGGTTCAGAATGATGAAAGTCCCTGCCGCTCCAGAGTACTCAGCCTTGTCCCAAGGCTCCCTTGACCTTCCCGCATCACGTGGAATGGCACCCATGTGACATCATCAGGACAGAAAGGCCAGGGGCTGCCCAAGGACACTCAACCAGCGGGCATGTGGGGACCCGCGGGGGCTAGGAGTGAAGTGTGTGTGTGTGTAGGGGGGAAGGGCGGCCTATTGGGCTTCCGGGGCACCCTCACCTCCCAAGCGGAAAAATTGGGGTCTCTGATTCCAGCATGATCGCAGGGCTTTTCCTGTACGGGGTTCCCATTTGCCTGGTGCAGAAACTGAGGCCCGGCCTGGGGTGGCCGGGGATCTCGTGCAAGGACGCCCTGCGCTCTGGGGCGGTGCCGAGACCGCTGCCCACCCTGCCTGTTCCCCGCCCAGGCCAGGTCCCCGCTGCCCACGTGGAGGAGAAATCCCGTCGGCGGAGGGAGGAGGCGGCGGCCTGGAGCCGCCGAGAACCGTAGTCATGGTGACCGCGAGAGACAAAGAACGGGCGGGCGCGCAGGGCCAGGCGGCGGGAGGAGGGGCGCGGGCGGGGGTGCGGGTGCACGCGGAGACCCTGGTGGAAGCTGGTGATCCAGCTGCGCGCAGGCCTGGCCTTCGGGTGGCCTTGGGCTAGTCACAGTCTCTCTGGGCCTCGGTTTCCGAATGTGGACAAACGGGGCCGGGTCCCAACAGCCCCCTGGGTTCTCGCTGGGTTTGGCTGTTCTTTTCTTTCGTTTCTTCCTTCGGCAAAAATAAATCTGGAATGTCCTTGCAAGGGGGATCTTGGGCATGGGCGGGGCCTAGGCTTCTCCCTCCACTACTAGGAGGAGGAGACTAAGGCCTGACAGGGGGGAGGGGACGGTCACCTGGCACTGTGGAGAACCTGTACACCCTCCCAGCTTGGGGCCAGGCCCTGGGGCGCCGGGAAGTGACACGGGTGATCCCCCTCTCGACCTGGCCCCCTCTCAGCACCGGCCACAGTCCAAGGGCCCTGACAGAACCAGTCACTATTTACCTGGTGGCAGAGGCTCATGTCACTCCACCTCCAAGACACTCGCCCCCTCCTGGTGAGTAGGCAAGGCCCTTCCTGCCCTTCTCTCCCCGCCCCCTTATTCTGCAATCAGGCTGGGGACACTAGTCATCCCCTTTATCTCAGGATGGGCCTCCATCACCCCTCCTGTAAAAAGAGGGTGAGCGAAGATTCAGAGTCCAGCAGGTGGCATGGGCCTAGGCTCCCCAAGGCCTGTTCTTAGCACCGGAGCTGCTCTGAGCCTCTCTGGCCCCTGGGCACCAGAGGAGTGTCCACCGTGGTGGGCGGTTTCCTTCCATGCCCAGCTCCCTTTGGCTGGACTCTAAGCCAGGGGCCAGTGAGGGTCAGGCCTCATCCCTGCCCCTGCCCTCCAGAACACACAGACGCAGGATCAAGCAGGGCAGGCCAGGTACGGACGGGGTCAGCAGGCTCCCTACCACCTTCGGGCCTTGGGCTTGATGTCCTCACCTCATGTTCCGGCGTGAACCCAGTTCCTCCTGGTGTCATGGTGATTCTGACCAGTGGGGGGGGGGACGGAGTGGTGAGGACATTCCTAATGGGGCAGGGGGCGTCGTCCAAGAGGTCCAGCCAGCTCTGCTGGTCCAGCCCACCCTCAGCAGGCACATGGGCTCAGTGAGGGCCCCAGGACCCCCTGCCAGGTGTGATGTCCTCTGTTTCTTCCTGGGCGCAGGACCTGGCTGACTGTCACCACACATGGTGCATGTCAACCGAGCCAGGTAGCGAGCGTCCTAGGCCCTGCAGACCCTCTCCCCCTGCTGTCCTTAGGCCTCCGGGATCCTGGCCCTGGGCCTGCTGTCCCCTTCTCTTCACACCCTGGCCCCTGAGCCCTGTCTGCGATGCCATGGGAGCCCCCATGCACCCTGGCACACCGCCCAGCCCAGGAGCAGGGAGCTTGGGGGCCTTTGGCAGCAGTTGTGGCAGGGAACAGCAGTCAGCCAATCAACAAGCTGTAGGGTGAGTACCTTAGGCAAGGAGGGCCACACCGATTGGGGGGATGGCAGGGAGTTCAGAGCACCTCAGCCCATTCTCCCTGGGGTGGGGGTTCCCTTCCAGATGAGGGGCAGTCCTGGGCCCCAAGCCCTGCCCCACCACGAAGGCTGACCTCCCTGCACATGCGCAGACTGACATCTTCCAGTGCTTTGGTCCCAGCTGCTACAAGGAAGATCTCACCTTGGATTCGCTTCTGTGGGGACTCAGGAAATGCCCACATCGTGGGCCTGCCCCACCTCACTCACAGTGTAATGGAGGGAACAGCTCAGGTGACCTGGGCTCTGGGGGTCAGGGGAAGTGACTCTGTGATGGAGAGTGCCCTCCAGCTGAGCCTGAAAACTAGACCAAGATAGAAGGAGCAGGAATAAGCATCATCCTGATACACCAAGGTTGTGGGTTTGATCCCTAGCCAGGGCTCATACAAGAATCAACCAATGAATGCATCAGTGGAACAAATTGACGTTTCTCTCTCTCCCCCTTCCTCTCCCTCAAAAAAAGGAAGAAAGAAAAAGAATGTGGAAGACACACACTTGTCTAATTCCAGTGCAGTAACAATTGGTAACTAAGCATCAAATACAGCTATGAGTTTCCTGGTAGGCAAGGCATAAAGGGAATGAGAATGGGCTGTCGGAATGCCACTCTGCTCAGGGCAAGCCTATCAGGCAGTTAGGATGGGAATTCTATTTGGGGATTCAGCTGTCCCCTGCACAGCAGCTGCTAGGCAGTCTCTCTAGGAAGCCACAGCTGTCCCCAGTGGGGGAGGGGGACAGGTGAGGTGTAGGGGGCTGCTCGTGCATTCACTCAGGACTCTCCAGGCCAGGGGACCCACCAGAGTCAGAGTCCCCATTTGCACCCTGGGGTTGGGTGGCCAGCCCAGCTACCCACTGGCTGTGAGATCTGGGCAAGCCGCTTTCTCTCTCTGAGTTCTGTCATATGGGATGGGCCAGGGTATGTGACAGTGTCAAACAACCTACAGATGTTTTTGCTTAACATCTTCATTGGGGTATAATTCACGTATCGTTAAATTGACCCATTTACAATGTGCGACTCGGCCCGGCCGCCTACATCTGTGGGTCAGAGCGTTGGTTGCAGGCCGAATCCCCCGTCAGGGCACACAGAAGAAACCAACAATGACTGCGTTGGTAAGTGGAACAGCAGACGGATGTCTGTCTGTCTGTCTCTCCCTTCCCCTCTCTCTCAAAGGAAGTAATTAAAAAAAGTGCACCTCAGTGGCTGCCAGTCTGGTCACAGAGTTGTGCCGCCATCAGGAGTGTAAACATTTCATCATCCCAAAAGAACCTTTGTGCTCATTAGAAAGAAACCCTGTTCTCCCACTCCCCTCAGCCCCTGCAACTGTCAACCTTTCTGCCTCTATAGATTTGCCTCTTCTGGATATTTCATGTAAATGGAATGACAACACGTGGCCGTTTGTGAATAATTCCTCTCACTTAGCACAGTGTTTGAAAGGTTCATCCATGTACTCCTTCTTCTCTTTTAGTGGCGGAATGGCGCTGCGCCGTGTGGCCGGACCACGCCCCGCTCACTGTTCTGTGGGGGAGGGACACGGGGCGTGCCTACTTTTCAGCCATTGCGAAGGACGGCGGGCATGTACTGAGACGCGGGGTTTCTGGGCCACACGGCCGCTGCACGTTTAGCTTCGGGGGAGCTGCCAGGCTGTTTTCCGAACGGCCGCAGTAGTTTTTGCGTCCCGAGCGGCACGTCAGGGCTCCAGCGTCTCCGCACTCTTGTCAACACTGGTTCTCGCCTGTCTTTTCGGTGATGGCCGTCTTAGCGCAGTGTGGTTGGTGTCTCCCTGTGGTTTGGACTTGCATTTCCTGGTAACGATGGACGGTGAGTATCTTTTCATGTGTACACTGGCTGTTTGCGTATCTTTGGAGAAATAGCCATTCAAGTCCTCTGCCTATTAAAAAACAATACTTTGTTTTTCCGAACAGTTTCAGGTTCTGCCCTAAGCTCCGTGGCAGGTGGAGTTGCCCCATACACCCACCTCCCATTTGTTTAATGGCACAGCGCAGCCAGAGTTTTTGTCTTACTCTTGGTCCACGTCCCTCATGGGCCGGCAGGGTCTCTGCTCCCAGGTCCTCACTCCAGGAGCCCGGATGACGGAGCTTCATGGGTCCCCATGGCAGAGGGAGAGGAAGAGGACGTGTTAAGTTACCCACTTGCTCTTTAAGCTTCCACCCAGAGGTAATATGTGTCACTTCCACTCGCATTTCAGTGGGAAAGTGAGTCACCCAGCCATGCCTGCCTCCAAGGAGACAGGCAGTCCTCCCATGTGCCTTGAAGAGAGGATTCAAGTGTTTGTGGGACACCTCGAGTGATTCACTGGACTTAAATGAGATTCTGTCCTGCAGGACTCCCTGGTGCCTTTTCTGCACCACCAGTCACTGTCCTTCCTGGGAGGGAGCCAGATGCAGCGGGCGGAGTGTCCAGGACCATCTCACAGGATGCCTGTTCCTGGAACCCCACTTTGGGAACCTGCCTTGGCTGGTGGCCACTGCCTAAAGTGGTAGGGTAGGGGGGCAAACTTTCTGAACAGCTCTCCAGAAGTTCATGGCCCAGCTGGGGAAACAGGTCCATTGATTAAAAATCAAAATATAAGGCTAAAGGGCACCTTTGGAGTGAAGGAGCCAGCAGTAGTGGAAGCTCCTGGGAAGACTCCAGCCAGGGACGCCTCAGGTTTCCTGAACCACAGAGAGCTGGAAGGGTGCTCCAGCAGGAGGAACAGCCTGTGCAAAGGCCCTCAGGACTGGGAGGAGGCGATTTGTTCCTGGAAAAACAACCCCATGATATGAAATCCTGTCGCCGTGTCCGAGCACCTAGCGTGGCCTGGGCATCTAGGTGTGTGGGGCTGGACAAAAGTCGTCCAGGCCGGGAGATTGTTCCACCACGGGAACCCACAGCAGCACTGGCGCACACTGCGTCCCACCCTCTAGGAACCGGGGTGATGCTTCCCATGCCGGATACTGCTGGGCCCTGAGCCTGAGCCTAAAGCCCCTCCTTTTACAAATGGGGAAACTGAGGCCGAGAGGTCCCAGGACGGGCTCTGGGACTCTCAGGCGCCCAGAGGCGGAGCCATTCCTGTGGCACCGCCCCTTTCCCGGGGTGGGGGGGTCCTCACCAGGACACTCCTGGCGGTCGCGGGTGTCCGCTGATGTGCCCCCTCCCCAGGAGACACAGACGCCAGGACGTGTGGGGAGTCATGCCGCTAATTAGTCACTTCGTTTTTGGCATCTCACACAGCCTTGGGGAACTGCAGAATGTCATTGTCAAAGTATTTTTGAATATTTGCCTTCTCAGCAAGAAGATGCTGTGAGAACACTCTGTCTGCCATAAGGGTGGATACTAACAAAAACAACAGGCACTGCGAGCTGGAAGGATCTGGAACCTGGGGGAGAGGCCTGGAGAAAACCCCGGTACTGTCAGCTGCAGCGGTGCCCCCTGCCCCTCCAAGGCCTCACCTCGAAGTCCTACCCGAAAATGGTCCGCTCCCATCCCAGCCGGTTAGCGAGGCCTACTGCGTGCCACGCACTGCTGTGAGCTTTGGAGAAACGGTAGCGAACAAAACAGACAGGTGGGCCTGCCCTCAAGGGGCTGCCATCCTAAGGGGAGCCAGTCAGCACAGATCAGTAGGGTTGCTGGTGGGGACACGTGCGAGGGAGAAACTGAAGTGCGCGCATGCGCATGTGTTGGGGCGTGGCTGGACCCGGTTAGAGCTGAGTCGGGATCTGAAGGGGGGAGTAGTGAGCCCAGAGGATTACTGGGGAAGAGCCTTTATGTTACAGAGAACAGCAGGTGCCCAAGCCCTGAGGTCTGGGTTTGGTTTGTTCTGGGACCAGCAGGGAGGCCATGGGGCTGAACCAAGAGGTGACATGGAGAAGACAAGGAGACAGGGCAGGGTCTGAGGTTGCTGGGGGTCTGCTGGGTAGAGCCTCGCATGCCGCGGGAAAGCCTTTGTTTCCTTCTGAGTGAGGTGGAGGCCATGGAGGGTCCAGAGCAGGATTAGACGTGGCCTGGTTTCCGTCTTTATGGCATTCCTCTGGGGCCAGTAGGTCCCAGGTCTGTGGCAGGAGCAGAGTGGCCAGTGGTAATGACGCAGGAGAGATGCTGGGGCCACACCAGGGTCCAGACAGTGGAAGGACCAGAGGGCGCTGGTGTCCAGATGTGTCTGGAGGCAGGGCGCATGCTGGATGTGACGTCTGGGGAGGAGAAGGGGCAAGGTGCTCCCAGGTTTTGACATGAGCACATGGGTGAAGAGGTGACACGTCCCCAGGTAGGGTGGGGGGGAGGGCTCAGTGTCCTGACCTTCAGTTTCCATTGGGAAGCCCCGGGCAGACCAGAGCAGGTGGCTGGAGTAGAGGGATGAGCCTCAGCTGGGGACATAGACGTGGGAGTCAGGGGAATGAAGTGTCTTTAAATCCACAAGCCTCCCTGAGAACATCAAGGGGTGAGCAAGCGGAGGGGCAGACCAGACAACAAGGACGGCCTCTCTGGCTGAGGCATAGGGCAGCTGAGGGCTCTGGTCGCCTTGGGGCCCGCAGCTGCTCGGGGCTCCGCATGGTTACTGCAATGTCACTGTAACAGGCATGGCCTGTGCTCAGGCCCCTCTGCGAGAGACTGTTTCCTCCTCCAGGATCTTCCCTCACAGTCCCAGAACCCAGGGCTTGTCTGGACAAGAGCTGGTGCGGAAGGCCAAGGGACAGAGCACGGGGTACGGAGGCGCATCCAGACACAGTGTGGCCCCTGCTCGCCGTCCCCTCTGGTCCTGTAGGTGGAACCTGCTGTTGAATCTGAAGGCTGGGCTCCAACTTTGGTCCCTCAGTTCTGTGTGTGTGTGTGTGTGTGTGTGTGTGTGTGTTATACACATAACACAACATTTATCATTTTAACCATTTGAAATGCACAATTCGGGGGCAGTTAGTGCTTTCACAGTGTTATGCCACTGTCCTGGCTACCTAGCTCTGGAACTTCCCGCCACCCAGACCGGAAGCCCTGCCCCCGTTAAATAGCCACTCCTCTTCACTCCACCCACCAGTGCCCAACAACCATGCATCAACCTTCTATCTCTATGGATTTGCCTGTTCTTCACATTTAAAAAAAATCTTTACCTGAGGATATGGTTATTGGTTTTAGAGGGAGAGGAAGGAAGAGAGAGAGAGGGAGACAAACGTCCCTGTGAGAAACGCTGATGGGCTGCCTCTCCTTTGCACCCCGACCAGGGGTTAAATCTGCAGCTTTCTGGGCTAGGGGATGAGGCTCCAACCAACCAAGCCACGTGGCCGGGGCCTGTCCTGCACATTTCCTACCACTGGCACCAGACACCATGTGACCTTTGGGGCTGCTTTAGCAGGACATTTCACAGTTCCTCCACAGGTAGCCTGTGTCTGTACATGGTTCACTGCTTTCTGGGGTTCAGGCACCTCGCTTTGGCACAACTCTGTGACCCCGAGTGGCTGAGTCCCCCATCCCATTTCATGGGGTTGTCATGAAGGCACTTAAATGCCCCCGGAAGTAGCGAGTCCACTTGTCACTGGACCGAGGGGCAGGAAGGGTGAGTGTTTGGGGGTCTGCAAGTCAGCTGCCCCTGCGGCCAGACTGAGAACCAGCACTACCTGATTGGCTCTGTCAGTGGTCTGATTTCAGCTTCCAAGACTGTGTTGCCGTTGTCTGTCCTTCTGTCCTTCTGGCGTCTTTGTCCCTGTGTTTTTGTTTGGTGGTGCTCCAGGCAGGACTGAAGTCGATGAATGAGTTCCCCCAACCCTGCCTTCTTTCCGTTCCTTCTGAGAATTTCTGTGGTCTCTGAATCTGCCTTTTGGGACAGGCTGCAGCCTTTCCTCGAAAAGGGAGCAGGGACCGGGAGGCCTGAATGTGCGGCATCCACACACAAGAGGCGGAGCCACTGGCCCAGGCTGCCGGATTCCTGCACTGGCTGGAAGCGTCCAGCATTTGGTAAAGGGCCCAGTGTTATTTGTGTTGTCTCCCGAGCTAAAAGGATGCCTCCCTCTGGTCCACCCATTCAGAGCTCCAAACTCTTCCTGAGGCCCACTGTGTGCTAGCTAGTTCAGCTGGGGTGGGGGCGGGGGGCAGATGCCAGCAAGGCATGTGCTAGGGCTATAAGGGAGGAAGGCCAGTGGGACAGTGGAGGGCCTTGGGCCATGGTGGCCTTCACCAGGCCCACCTTCCCCTGCAGTGTCCCGCCTCCTCCTCCTTGGTCACCGCAAGGAAGACACTGAGACTGGGATGTGTTTGAGTCGTCCTCTGGGCCAGGCACTGGCCTGGGGCGGGGCCTGGAGGGCGGGGTTCCCAGGACAGATGGGCAGACAGGCCCCAGTGCCAGGGCGCAGTCTAGTGAGGGAGCCCCAAGAGAACCAGTGGTGCCACAGCAGTCCTGGAGATAGGGCTGGGAGCTGGGTGGGCGGGGCAGGGCGGAGGCCTGTAGGGTCTGCCACAGGGGTTGGTGGGGAAGGCTCTGGAATGAGGAGGAGGCAGCCTGTAAGATGGGGAAAGGTGTTGGGGCTGAGGAACAGCCTATGCAAAGTCCCCAGGAGGGGAGGAAGGGGGCTGAGAGTGGAGACCAAGGAGGGAGATGGGCCTGGGGTGGTATGGGACCAGGGGCATCGGGGGGACTGGAGTGCAAAGAGGGGACTTTGAATTTTCTTCTCAGCAGGAAGCTCCTGGGGTGGAGGGGGCATGTTCTAAGGCTGGAAGGACCCGATCGAGTCCACTTTTCAAAGATCTCTGTGGGGAGGGGGTGAGGCTCGGGAGGGGCCAGGGAATACCCAGGTGGCTGCTGTGCTGTGCTGCTGGGCCCTGGGAAAGGCCCCTCATGGCTCTCCTGAGTCTGGTGCCTCTGGGTGACCTGTCCCCAGGACTGAACGTTGGTTGACAGGCCTCTCACACCCACAGCCCCACCGCCAGACTACCAGTCTCACTGCCCACCTCAGCGGGGAGTTCAGTGGGTGCTCTTTCGGACCCAGGTCCAGTGTGGGGAGGGGCAGGGTGGTCGCTCTTGTGAACCTTGTGGATTACAGGGTGAGTGGGTCACAGACAGGACACCACACACTGGAAGGCCACTTCCAGACCAGAAGAGGTACACTCATCTTCAAGGGGCTAGATGTTGGGGTGCAGCCAGATGGTAGCCTGAAAGCTTCCACATCTGTCAGCCGTGGTGTTTGCAAAGCCAGAGCTGGGCCCCGCATTTATTCCCCGGTGAGATGTGTGTGCTCTGACTCAGGAGTTGCTTGAAGGGCCCAGTGTGACCCCATGACAAGGTCAGCAGTGGGGATTTAAAGAACCCCTGCTTCACAGCAGGGTGGGCAAGGCCCATGCTGGGCTGGGGGTCCCAAACACACGTGAGCAAAGACGGGCCTCCTGGAGCTCACTCTGCAGCAGGAGGGCAAGACAGCACTGCCCACAGGTCCTTACAGCTGCGGCTGGTGCTAAGCAAGGAGCGTCACAGGGCTGGGGGCTGGGGCAGGGACCTGAGGTGGTCAGGGAAGTCAGAGGGGCTTCCTGCAGGAGGTGGCCTGTGAGCTGAGACATGAAGGACGGGTGGGCACAACTCAGACCATGTGTGCTGGTGGGAGCAGCATGCCCTGAGCCACTCCCAAAGGAAGGGAGAAGGTCCCCAAACTAGGGAATCTTGAGACAGACCTGGGACTGGAGGACCGCTACTGGTCTTCACCCTGGAGACTTCCTCTAGCCACCTCTCAGGGCTGGGGTCTGTCTCAGTTGCCATCCCATGTGCCTGTGGCCACTTGAGGGGGGCACTCTGGGCAGCCCCACAGTGACCCCAGGCCTGTGGCCAGCTCCCATGCCCACTGGGGAGGTTTCTCAGATAAAAAGTAGAACATTCCTGAAGGTATTTGGGTAAAGTGGCAGGAAAGGGCCGGGCCAGTGCTTCCCTCCCAAGCCCTACCCTGATGACAGACCCCGGCCAGGCCTCCTCTCTTGTCCGTCCCTGCGGTGCACCTGCTTCAACTGTGTGGTTCAGTGTTTTTTGGCACAGTCGCAGTGTTGAGCGGTCAACCCTACAATCAACCGTAGATGATTAGTGGTATCACTTCCAAAAGAAACCCATGCCTGTTGCCAGTTGCTGCCTGGTCCCCTCCTCTTGCAGCCCCTGGCCACCACCAGTCTACTTCCTGTCTCTGTACATTTGCCTGCTCTGGACACTTCACATAAATGGAATCATGTAACATGTGGCCTTTTGTGACTGGCTTCTTTCATTTAACGTAGTTTTTTCGAGATGCATCCATGGTGTAGCATGGGTCAGTATGTCATTCCTTTTTATGTCTGAATAATGTTGCATTTCATTTTTATTAAAAAAGTTATTTATTGATTTTAGAGAAAGAGGGAGTAAGGGCGGGGGCCAGGAAGAGACATCCATTTGTTGTTCCACCTACTCGTGCATTCTCTGCCTGCTTCTCGTATGTGCCCCGACTGGAGACCGAACCCATGGCCTTGGGCTATCGGGGAGACGCTCTAACCAGCTGAGCTACCCAGCCAGAGCTGTAGACCACATTTTAAATTAAATTTTCTTTTTTCTTTTAATCTCTCTCTCTCTCTTTAAATTGTCCATTTTCATTTTTTACATTTGTCTTTCGTAGACTACATTTTGTTCCTCCATCCATCAGTTGATGGACATAAAGTTGTT
This sequence comes from Tonatia bakeri, assembly GCA_004024845.1. Lineage (NCBI taxonomy): Eukaryota > Metazoa > Chordata > Mammalia > Chiroptera > Phyllostomidae > Tonatia > Tonatia bakeri. Next base: position 97,472 of record PVIA01005919.1, read on the forward strand.
TCTGCTATTTGGCTATTGTGACTGACACTGCTACGAACATATATGTACCAGCATTTGTGCGGACACGTGTTTTCAGCTCTTTCGGTTACGAATCTAAGGGTGGAATTGGTGGGTCCTATGAGGACCTGCCAGGCCTGTTGTTCCCAGCAGCCACACTACTCCATACCCCACAGACAGCAGGACAGCATGTGTGGGTCTGGGTTCTCCACATCGTCTCCAACACTTGGTACCGTCTCCCCTTTTCATTCCTGCCATTCCGGTGGGCGGGAAGCGGTGTCTCACCGTAGTTGTGATTTCATTTCCCTGATGGCTAATGTTGAGCAACTTTTCACGGGCTCATTGGCCGTTCGAATGTCCTTTTTTGGACAAATGTCTATTCAGATACTTCACCCATTTTAAAACTGGGTTATTCATCTTTTTGTTACTGAACAGGGAGAGTTCTTTATATATTCTAGATAAAGTCCCTTACCAGTGATGATTTGCCGTTGTTTCTCATTGTATGGACTGTTTATAGTTTTAAAAAATGCTCAACATACTTTTTTAAAGATTTTATTTTTAGATAAATTTTATTTTTAGGGGAAAGGAAGGAGAAAGAGAGGGAGAAAAATATCAATGTGCAGCTGCCTCTTGAACATGCCCCACTGGGGGCCTGGCCTGCAACCCAGGCCTTTGCCCTGACCAGGAACCAGCCAGCAGCCCTGTGACTCACAGGCCCGTGCTCAGTCCACTGGTGTAGACTGAGCTACATCAGCCAGGGCTCAGTATACTTTTATCATTCTGCTGCCTTTCATAAGGAATTGCCCTCTCCGGTTTTTACTTTGTTGATGGATCCTTCGCAACACAAAATTTTTTAATTTTGATGACATTCAGTTTACTTATTTTTGTTGATGTTGTTGTTCCTTATGCTTTTGGGATTGTGTTTAAGAAACCTTTGCCTAACTCAGGGTCATGAAGACTTACTCCTGTGTTCGCTCCTAAGAGTTAACCAGGGACCCGGCCCCCAACACAGGCACGTGCCCTGGCTGGGGATCCAACCGGCAGCCTTTCTGTTTGCCGGACGCCGCCAAATCCACCAAGCCCCACCAGGCAGGGCTCTTCTAGGAGTTTTATGGTTTTAAGCGCTTACAGTTGGGTTATGATCCATTTCGAACTATTTCTTGAGTTATTAAAACTTTGAATAACAAGATCTGGCAGCGGGCCTAGTGCCTCTTGTGATTTTGGAGACAAGGGTACTCACTGTCCTGAGGTCCCTCCAACTGTGATGTGATGAGACAGTATCATGACTTCTCTGTGGGACGTAGGTAGTGGCAGCTATTGCTACTATTGCCTACATTCACAATTGAATAAAATGCTGGATTTCAGTTAAAGATTCATTTACATAAGGCTGTAATCACCCTCCCAGGTTCACGGTCCCTTGGAATTCTGACCCCGACTTCAGGCTAAGAACTCCTTCGGTGTCCAAAATCCCTGTCCCATGCCTCTGTTTCTGAACTGTGTTTTGGCGGTTTGAACCTTCCAAGACTGGTTTCAGGGTTGCCCTCCTGGCACCCGCAGCCCAGCCTGCTACCCTCTGCCTGGCTCCAGCCGCGGGGGAAGTTATTCCTTTCCTAGAATTTTCCAAGAAGCCATCTAACAATACTAACATTAAAACTAAAACAGCAGCAGTAAGCATGGTAAACACATGTACAGTCAGGGCATTGGTGCACACCTCCCTCTGTGCCTTCCCAGCCTCCGAGGTCTTCCGGGAGCAGACCTCCGTGTCTCCTGTGGCTGAGACCTGCCGCCTCTTCCGCGCGCCAGCTGCCCGGCTTGGGCAGATGACTTCTCTAGCAGCCTCAGTTTCCTTTATCAAAGGCTGGGTGAGCCGGCCAGAACCGTTCACCTGGTGGGATTATCAAGTGGATTAAAAGGGCTCCAGCTGAGCGTAGAACCAGGCAGTCGCAAACTGAAGATACTAGCTATTGTCATTAAGCTTTCCACAAGAGGGGGAAGGTGCTATTTCCTTTGCCTGCATAGACTTTCCGTGTTCCGCACCAGGTCAATGTCTAATAATTTGCATCATTCTGGATTCTCGGAGTTGTAACAGAAACTTAAATGGCTCAATTTAAAAGGCCAGGAATTGAGGCCTGGCTTATGGGGTGGGTGCATTGGGGAGGGAGAGTGCAAAGATCCTATCAGGACTCAACCCGCCTCTCTCCACAGACTGGCAGACGAGGCTGGCCTCCCTGGAGCAGGGCCCAAACTGGGGTGGGCCGGCAAGGCCCGGCGCTCAGGGGCTCACGCAGCCTGCCGGAGCCAGAGCACAGGCACCTCCTCTGGTGCCCAGCACCTGGCCCTGCCTAGGAGGCTCCAGGTTTCTCTAGTCCTTAGGTCCTGAGAAGCCCTTCCTTGAAAGCTCCAGAAAAAGTTCCTGGAAGGGCCCTGATTGGTCTGGCTAGGTCATGTGCCCACACCTGAGCCAATTGCTGCAGTCAGTGGGCTGGGTGCTCTGATTGGCCAGGCCTGGGGCATGTGCTGGCAGGGATGCGATGGGAAGCCTCAAGCTAACCGCCTGGATGAGGTTGCTGAGGAGAGGCTACCTCTGGGGAGATGCTGGGCTGACAACCCCAACCCCCCATCGTGGGGCAGATTTTATGTCTTGGTTAGACTTCCCTTATTCCAGGAAGCCACCGCGCACTGGGAATGGCTTCTGCTCTGTAGATCCACAGCAGCCTGGATTCCCTATCGTTCATTTCTCCACGAATATTTAACATGTACCAGGCACAGAGCAGTGGGTCCAGGAGGAGCCCCAACAGTCACAGGTTGGAAGGAGGGGGCTGAGGGGCAGTGCTTTGTGAGGTGGGAGAACGAAGTCCCGAGAAGTGAGGGAGTTTCTGGGAGTGGTGGACTCAGGTGAAACCAAGAAATGACCACTGGATCGGGCAGTGGGGAGGTTGTGGGTGACCTTAGCAAGGGTGGAGAGTGGGGACAAAGCCCTACTGGGACGGGGCGAGGAGAGGCAGGGAAGGGAGGAGGTGGAGAAGACAGGTATAGACCCATCTTTGATGTTTTCTGTCGGGGGGAGTAGAAAAATGGGGAGGAGGCAGAAGGACATTTAGGAGCAAGGGAGACTTTCCCCTCCCCGCCTTTTGAAAATGCTGACCAAGGGGACAGAGGCTGATGGCAAGGAGAGCGTAAAGGGGCTGCCAGCAGCAGAAGAAGGTGCCTGCGGACTGCAAGATGACAGGGATCCTATCCGATGACTTCTGTATTTCACACTGAAAAGAGAGATGAGGCCCAGGCCTGGGAGTGAGGGCAGAAAGGGCCGTGGGAGGTGTAGAGAGGGGAGAGAAGGTGTGACATTTTAGTCCCAGAGAATGTCACCGAAAAACATGGTAGAGCTGCTGACTCTGTAGAATGTCAGCTTGAAGTCTGAGATCACAAATTCCCAATCAGAAGTGTTGTGTGTGGAAGCCCCCACCCCGAGCCATAGCAGGAGCAGGAAGTGGGGCTCTCCTTCAGGTTGGAGGGCTTCCTACGGTGGAAGGCGTCAGGAGGTGGGATGATGAACTCTGAACGTTGCCCAGGCCAGGAGATACATACTATCACCTGTTTTACTGATGAGGAAGCTGAGAGGTTCAAGGCCAGTGTAGTATGCATGTGGTCCTGGGGTCCGACAAATTAGTATAGGGTCTGATAGGTGCTAGGTGTTAGTAAATATTTGCTGAGAAACGTGAATAGTTGGAACGCCCAGTGGTGCACCCACAAGTCTAGTCCAGACAGGAAGCAGCTCCAGCTTTGGAGTAGGTGGGTGGCTCTGATGACTGCGTGCTGTGCCATGCCTGCTGCCCTAATACATGACTCAATATTACCTTTGTGCTCTTATAGGCTAATCTTTCCAGTGCCTAGTGGTAGAACTTCATAGACACCTAGCGAGCAGAGCATCCTGCTCTTAACCTCATTTCTCACCTCCGGATGTCACAGCCCTGAGCCAGGTAGCCCAGCCCCAGGGGGAATGCCACCTGTGGTACCTAACCCTTAGCTTTGCTGTCTACATCCTACCCAGGCTGGCTGGCAGGGAGTATGCCAGAGGCACACACCTGCACCGCCTTGGTCTCTCCAAGGAAAGGTCTCTACCTTTAAGGGGAGTTCAGGTGTGTGGACTCTAACCTTATTGGTGGGGGCAGGGCTCCTCCATGGGAAGGGAGGTCCCCCAGCCCCTTTTTTCAAAAACCATTTAAGCAGAAATGAACGTGGTCACTTTATTGAAGTTAATAATAATGGTTCGTGCTGCAGAAAACGTGGAAGCGATCACCCTGCTTATTTATTCGGGCTTTAAAACCATAAAACTCCAGATTTCTCCCTGTAGCTATTTATAACCTGAGCTGGTGTAAACCGTCCCCATAATAAGCTCAGGTTTGAAGTAACTTAAAAGAAAAATAGCCATCGCTGCATTAAAAAAAATCATTTATAGACCTTCTCTCGCCTGCTAATTATGGACGAACAGCGTGTGGTTGGGGTGGGGGCGGGGCAGATACGGACCTCCACAGAGGTCATACACTCCCCCGTCTCCCCCATCTAGCTATAAAGTCACCCTTAGGCAGGCCCGTGGTCAGTCTCCAGAACAGGGGTGTTTCAGGCTGGGTCGTGCTCTCTCTCTCGCCATGCCCGGGGTGGAGTGGGGGAGACAAGACAGGCAGCAGATCCGGAAAACTGGCTCCTGCCTTGGAGGAAGTTGACCCTCCTCCCCTACCAAGGCCTGGGATGAAAATAGCTTCTTCCTCTTTACCCATCCGGGCCCCCAGCCCATTTCTCTAAGTCCTCCTCCCCATTTCTGCACGTGTTCCCTTCCCCCCGGGACGATTCGGCCCCTTCGCCGATCTCTAAACGGCCATCAGGATGACAGGGACCCTCCGGTCCGACCTCGGGAGACACGACGCGCCCCGCAACTCAGGCAATTACGGTGACTTCCAACCTCCCCCCACCCAATTAGCAGAAAGCTTCACCACGCCGCCAGCTCCCACACTGCTTCCATTTCCTCCAGGGGAGACTGTCACCTGGGAACCCCGTCTTCTGTACCAGGGCTCTCCCGGCCCCGCTACACCCCCAAATCCCTTGGGGAAAGTGGGGGCGCAATTAGTTTCTTTCAATTAGTTTCTTCTCTTTGTATAGAACCATTCAAACTGTGGCATGTAATCCTCCGCGCGAGGGGGAAAGTAGTCCCGACCTTGCATTCAATTTCTGTTCTCGTGTCGAGCCTATTTTACTTTTTGAAGCCGATGGGACCTTCGGTGGGGCCCTTCGAGGAATGGGGGGGCCGAAGCTGCGGAGGTTGCGCACAGGTGAGGGTGTGGGAGCCGTGGCAGAGGGAGGGGGCGGGGAGGGCAGCTAACTCCTCGCTATTGCCTAGAGAGATGGATCATGGGGCGTAAAGAGATTGCAAAGCTCAAACCACGTACAGCGGACGATACGCGTCAACCGAACCTGACCAACGGAAGCCCGAGCCCCCTCTCCTTTCTCCCGCCCCGTCCCTCGGATAGACAGGTGCGTCGATCCAACCGGGCTCCCGCTCGCCGTCAAAATCCCACAAGAGCCAATGGGGCCACGCGGGGGCGGGGCCACTCAAGGGTTGGGCTGCGCGCGGCTTCCCAGGCCCCTCCCCGCCCTCCCGCCCGCTGTTCCCGGAGTAGTTGGTGCCAGTGAAGTGCGGCCGGCGATGAGAGCGAAAGTTGCGCTCGGCTTGGCGCTGGGGGCTTAACGCGGCCCCGCGCTCCGCCCGCCAGGGCCGCCCCCAGCTCCAGCTCGCGCCCGCCGCGCCCGCCAGGCCCCCGCGCCAACCCGAAAACCCCTCCCCCTGTCCCGGCGCCCCCTCCTCAGGAGCCGGGGGTCCCCGTCACTTTCGCACGGCCCCGGCCCTCGCCGATGCCGGCCATGGTGGAGAAGGGCCCCGAGGTGTCAGGGAAGCGCAGGGGAAGGAACAACGCGGCCAGCGCGGCCGCCTCGTCCGCCGCTTCGGCCGCCGCCGCCTCGGCCGCCTCCGCCTCGGCCGCCTCGGCCGCCTCAGCCGCCGCAGCCGCCGCCTCGGCCACCGCCGCCGCCTCCGCCGCCTCCGCCGCCTCGGCCGCCGCCACCGCCCCCAGTAATGGGCAGAATAAAAGTTTGGCGGCGGCGGCGCCCAATGGTAACAGCAGCAGCAACTCCTGGGAGGAAGGCAGCTCGGGCTCGTCCAGCGACGAGGAGCACGGTAGGTGGCAGCCGCCCCGCGCCGCCCGCCCCGCGCCCGCGCTCGCTGACCGCCGTGCTCTGCTTCCCCGCAGGTGGCGGTGGCATGCGGGTGGGACCCCAGTACCAGGCGGCGGTGCCCGACTTCGACCCCGGTGAGTAGTGCCCGGCCGGCCGCCCGGCTGGGGCCCGAAGGGGCGGGAGCCCTTGGACAACTTTCTTTTTGTGTGTTCGCCCTGCCGTCCGCGGGGGGAACAGCAGGCGCGACCAGGAGGGAAGCACACTCGGCGTGAGGTGCCGGCGCCTCTGCCCGCCGGGAGGGCTTGGCACCCCCGGCGACCCCGGGACCCGAGGCGGCCCCGGCAGTGCGGAGTCCGGACGAGCTGCGCCCCGGCCAGGGGGAGGGTGGCCGCGCTGGAGAGTTAGCATCCCGCGAGTCTGGACCCGGGGCGGCCTCGGACCCCGTGCTCCCCAACGAGTGCAGCCCAGGGCCTCTCCTCGTGCCCCGGGGCTCCGAGCGCCCCCACTCCCGTGTCTGCCCGAGGGCGAGAGGTGCCCCGACCTCCCAGATCCTCTCCTGGGGGAGCCGCCTGCCGCAGCCCTCGGGCCAGGCTGCGAATGTGTGCGCAGCCCCCTCCCCCTTGCTTTGGAAGGAAGGGGTTATGGAAGAATAGAACCTGCCGAAGCTCGAGCCTCCCCGGGGACCTCCACCCCAAGCACCTCCTGCACCCCAGACCGGAGCCTTCACTTCCCTCGCTGCTGCTCTGCGGGGAAGCAGATTTAAAGTGGTACCAGAAAAACCCAATCAGACAAAGGAATTTGTCAGGTTCTAATGCAGGAGATTCCAGCCTGTCTCCGTGTGAGGCTGTCTTTAAAGGTTGTTGGCACAGAAAATGTTTCAAAGGACAGGGTGTTATTTTATTTTTTCAGAAGTAAAATTCAAAAGAGAATCGTGTAGAACCGGAGTTAACAGACCTCCCGGTTGGAGGGCTTTTGAGCCCGAGGTTTTCTCTGTAGGTTATCCTGCTAGTTTCTTTAAGAAATAGATGCATAAATGCTTTTCTTTGGGAACAAGACTGCATAAAACCGCTCGGGTCTAGTCGTCGAGCGAGGCGATTGCTCTTCAGCTGTTACTAAGGTGCTGAACTCCGGGTGTTCTTTGAGGTGAAAACACTCGGGGATCCCTGGGGGAGCTCCTGGGCTCCCTGGAGAAAAATGACCTTCTCCGTGTGTGCCGTCTCGATTTGGGTCCATGGACTCAGGTCTCTTACATTTAGGGAGCCTGACGCCCAGGTCTGTATTCCGTTGAAACTCCTGTTAGTGTTTTTGATAGTTTCCCCTCGGCCGGCATCTTCCTTTTTTGGCAGTCACTTCATTTCCCCAAGTGACAGGATGGGGCCAGGAGACCAGGCGTTGCTCCTCGGTGCGTGCCGCCTCCATTCCCTGGTTGGCCACCAGGGGAGGCATGCTGCTGTTTGGTTACAGTTGACCCTATCTTCATTTTGTAGGTCAAGTCCATCTTTGTTTTAACATACAGATCATAAAGCAGAGCTCGTCACCAAGTTACATCCCCCCATAGTGTTAAAAATCAGCTCGCACAAATGTTTAGTTTTAGTGAGTTGGTCAGTTTTTGGTGTCTTTTGGTTATATGTATTAGTTTTGCAAGCTTTCTTTAAATGTGTTGGATGTAAGGAAAAGAGCATATTTTATGGCAACCATAGGAATTAATTTTTGACATAACCATCTTCTAAGTATTGATGTCTAGTGCTGCGTTGTTAGTGATGAACCTAACTTTAGAGCTGTTGTCTTCTTTTTTAAAATTTATTGATTTTAGACAGAGAAAGAGAAACATAAATTTGTTGATTTTTTTGTACCACTTCTTTATATCTCATTGGTTGATTCTTGTATGTGCCCTGACCAGGGATCCACCCACGACTTGGTGGATGGGGATTACTCTGTAACCAACTGAATTACCCAGCCAGGGTCTAGAGTTGTTCTCTTCTTTGAAACAGCGAATGTAATAGGATCATATTTTGAGCTGTCCTTGCATTTTTTTTAATTCTTTATTTTATTGATTATGCTATTACAGTTGGCCCATTTTCCCCCTTCACTCCCCTCCACCCTGCCCATCCCCTCCCACCCACATTCCCCCCTTTAGTTCATGTCCATGTGTCTTAAGTTCTTTAGTGTCTACATGTCCCATACTATTCTTACCCTCCCCCTGTCTATTTTCTACCTACTGTCTTTGCTACTTATTCTCTATATCTTTTCCCCCTCCCTCCTCTTCCTACTTCCTTGTTGCTAACCCTCCATTTGATGACTTTTTTTTACTGTTCATATTTTTAATCTTCTTTTTCTTAGGTAAGTCCCTTTAACATTTCATATAATAAGGGCTTGGTGATGATGAACTCCTTTAACTTGGCCTTGTCTGAGAAGCACTTTATCTGCCCTTCTATTCTAAATGAAAGCTTTGCTGGATAGAGCAATCTTGGATATAGGTCCTTGCTTTTCAAGACTTGGAATACTTCTTTCCAGCCCCTTCTTGCCTGTAAGTTTTCTTTTGAGAAATCAGCTGACAGTCTGATGGGAACTCCTTTGTAGGTCACTGTCCCCTTATCTCTTGCTGCTTCTAGGATTCTGTCCTTCCTTTTTACCTTGGCTAATGTAATTATGATGTGCCTTGGCGTGTTCCTCCTTGGGTCCAACCTCTTTGGGACTCTCTGAGCTTCCTGGACTTCCTGGAAGTCTATTTCCCTTGCCAGATTGGGGAAGTTTTCCTTTATTATCTGTTTAAATAAGTTCTCAATTTGTTGCTCTTCCTCTTCCCCTTCTGGTACCCCTATAATTCGGATGTTGGAACGTTTAAAGGTGTCCTGGAGGTCCCTAAGCCTCTCCTCAGTTTTTTGAATTCTTGTTTCTTCATTCTTTTCTGTTTGGTCGTTCCTTTCTTCCTTCTGGTCCACTCCATTGATTTGAGTCCCAGATTTCTTCCCCTCACTATTATGTCCCTGTTCATTTTCCTTCATTTCTCTTATCGTAGCCTGCCTTTGTTCACCTAATTTATGTCCAAAGTCAACCAATTCTGTGAGCTTCCTGATCACCAGTG
>PVIA01005920.1:0-106537 GCA_004024845.1 Tonatia bakeri
AACATCATGGATGCAATTGGAAAGCATTATGTTAAGTGAAATAAGCCAGGCAGTGAAAGATAAATACCACATGATTTCACCTTTAACAGGAACCTAAACAACAAAACGAAGAAACAAGCAAAATATAGTCAAAGACACTGCATTAGAGGACAGGCAGAAAGTGACCAGAGGAGAGAGAAGAGGGAGTTTCAGGGGAAAAGGGGAAGGGTTTACAGGAACAAAGTTAAAAGACACATGGATGAAAACTAGGGGGAGGGTGGTAATGGGAGGGAGAAGGGTGGGGGGGTGGGTGGGCTTGATTGGGAGTAAAGGGGAGAAAACTGTACTTGAACAATCATTAAAATAAAAAAATAAAAATAAAAAAAAAGAAAGATAGTCTGTTCCCCCAAGTCAGTCTGTTAAAAAACAAACAAACCCAACTGTATTACTCACTTGCCTGCTTCCTAGGAAGCAACAATGCAAGTCAGCAACTGTCTCCACACTCCTAAGGGTAGTAATATTTGAACGTGAAAACTTACCAAAGGAGCTGGTGGACTTCAGTGCTGACTAACAGGCTGCAAATTCACCCCCTGCCTAGAATTCTGCGATGTTACTCGAGTTGCTCACAGTGGATTGCTCAGGAACTTTGACTGGGTTATTTGAAAACAAAAGAGACAGATGCCCACCCAAGATCCTGCTTTGATGACTGCCTGTCAGGAAAGGGTGGCGGAAAGAAGGCGAGGGAAGTGTGAGTAAGTAGGGAGAAAGAGAAAGAGAAAAGCCTTCCTGTAATATTTTGGGCAACGGAAGCTAAACTTTATGCTTTAATGAGCTTGTGAAAAGGCTAATTTTGGTGCCCTCACATTACTCTGGATCTGTCTGCTGCTCTGCCTGGTCAGGAGACATGCTGTGGAATTCTTCACAGCTGTTCCTGCAGGGAAAGATTCCATGTGGGCCCCTGGGAAGAACCACTGGGAGGAGGAAAAGGTTCTCATTCCATGAAACCTGCCCAACTCACAAAACTTTTGAGAGGATCAGCCCATTTTTAAAAATATCGGCCACTTCTTTATCTCTTTTTATCCATTTTGGGAGACAAAATGTCACAATATTAAGCGAGCCCCTAACTGCTGCCACTTCTCTCGTCCATTCTTCCCATGCACTGCTGCCAGAACTACTTTCTGAAAAGATAAACTCCAGAACCCTCCCTTTGCATAAAAGTGTCAAATTTTTATCCATAAAATGGGCATGGTAATACTTATCAGGCACAGGTTTTTGCAGAAGTTAGAAGAATATTTATTAAAACTTTAGCCCAGTGTCAGGCACACAGCAAGTTCTCAGTAAATGGAATTATTGGCATTACTGCTTTAGGATAGAGTTAATATTCCCTAAAATGGCATTCAAGGTCCTCCAGGGAGTGGTTGCCACTTGCTCATCCACTTTTTCTTCTGGTGAGCCCTTCAAGGACTCAGAACCTATGTTGACTGGCTTCAGCACCCAAATTTACCTTGTGCCTGCCCCCTCTGTACCCTCCTCAAGCTGCTCCCAAGGCCAGGAGAACTGCCTTTTCCTTCTCTTTTGCTCTTTTTATAGTGCCACCTCTTAAACCCACCCCTTTGAAGTTAATTATCCTCTTTCCTATACTCCCACTGAAATCTGTTTATAATTTATTCCTGTGCTTACAAAACGCTGCTTCACATCCACTTGTGCTGCCCCATCCCTGGAGAAGAATTGATCTTTGATAGACTACAACTTAATCATCTTCCTATCACCCACAGAGTAGGGATGAATAATTGGATTGAATTTAAAGAAGGCCACTGGATGTTCCTATTTGGCCTCAGTTCTACCACTGAGGGAAGGTTTATTCCCACTTTCAAAACTGTTCAAGAGCTGTCACTCACTGAGCACTACCGTGTGCCAGGCACTGCGCAGAACTGTATGTTAACTCTCCTCCAAGCCGTGTGGGGAGGGCACTGTCAGCTTCCCTTTCCACAGACGCTATCGCTCAAGGTCTCCGAGCCAGTATGAGAAACCAGAAGCCCCCTGGTGCACCATCTCCACTTCCCCTAAGAGAGTTTCTTCTACACTGAGCTTGCCCGAATTTCCATTCTACAGCATTTGTGAACACATTAGACTGTATAATATAAAACTGGTTTATTGCGGCCGACTGCATTTTTTGGTGTCTTTGTCTTGATTATCTAAGTAGTCGTAGAGCAACATAATAATAAAAATAACCATCTATTAAGCACTTATGTCTTTAGCAACATACACATTAATTCTACAAAAAGAAAGGTGTTATTGATCCCATTCTACAAGAGTGTAATTGGGGGTAGCTACTGGCAGAGGAGTACTAGGGGTTGGGATGCTCAGTGCACAGGCTATTTTCCAAGAGGTACAGAGTTTTTTGCTGTTTTCATCACCAGCACATCAGCTGAATCTCAGCTCTCTCATTGTTTGTTGAATGAATGATGGAGTTTCTCTTATCTCCTTGCCCAGCACTCTTACCTCTAATTCCTGATCCATACATATCTTTTGCAGGTAGTCACTGCCACTTTCTCCCACCACTGAGAAGGCATGGGAGGAGAAAAGAGGGGCATGGCACTATAACAAACAGAATCTCAGGAGATGAGACTTTAGCTCCTCCAGAAAAGCAGCACTAGGTATGGCCTGGGTCAGACTTCCCTGAGTGCTTCTTAAAATGTATATACTTGAGCTCTCCCCCAGACTCTCCCTGGGACGAGAGGCCAGAACTCTGCACTTTAAACAGGTCCTGCAGGTGACTCATGGAGCCCCTGAGGTCTGAGCACCATCGCCTGTGCTCAGCTCCTGTCAGTGACCCTTTGTAAGTGCAACTGCTCCAGGTGCAACCGGCTTTTTCTCATCTATCGGCAGCCACAATAAATAAAAAGAAGCCATTTAAAATTTCATTTTATTGCTTCCTGGTAGTGCTCCTTGTCCAAAGTCTACTGTAGTTTGACACATTCCATATGTCTCTTTTATGATGTTTAAAATAAAAAATCACTTTCACAATATATCTTTATTGCTTCCTATTATTTCCTTTGCAAATGTCTCGAGTTAGAGCTTCCTTGTCAGTTACTCTTCTTAACATGGTTCTATGAGAAACTGTATTCTGAATTTCAAACAATGATTTCATAAATAGACAGTCAGAATGCAACATGTTTCTAAGGAGGAAATTGTCTATATTTTAAAGTGTGATAGTTCTTTGTCTCTGAGAAAGTGGCTTGGGGGCTGAGTTCCCCAAATGGCCTTCTCACAGAATCATGGCTGGTTTCAAAGCTGACTTGTTCTGCAACTTGTTTCTAGGTGTTCCTGGGAGTTTTGCCAGTTTGCCGTGCACATTTGAAATGCAGGAGGTGGGCTCCTTTTCTCTCACTTGCGAATTTGTTCACTTAACAAATGCGTCATGGATACCTCTGATGTACCAGGTGCTGTGCTAAGCATTGGGGGTTCAGACAGGAGCCTCCCTCTCTGTCCCCAAGAGGCTCAGAGTCTAGTAGGTGGAGCAAAAATGACAGACCACACAGGGAAGGAGTTAGTGGTGAGAAAGATGTTGTGGACTTAAAGTCTAAAGGGGAGAGAGTCAAACAGTTAGTGGAAGGATGAAAAAAGTCCTGAGTGCCCACCAGGAGTTCTTATTATTCATTTATATACTGGGAGTAGGTACTCGGGACTGTGACCTCCGTCACTCAGTGACCCCAGCCTCTGCTGGGCTAGGCATATACAATGGCAGATGTTCCCTTGATATTTGTGACAATAGCAAAAACTCATTTCCTTCTGCTGGGGTGCAGGGGAGAGCTGGAGGCAGGGGGAAATGGACTAGGGCCATATTTCAAGCGGGTGAGGGGCAGGAGGTGCAACTGGGAAGCAGAAGGCAAGGAGGACCCTGCTTTCTAGTGTTTTATAAGGGCTAGCAGCTCAAGGAGATGCTAAACCTGTTTCCTGCCACTTCCTTTCTTTGGTCTTAGTTTTGCCCATTTTATTTACGAGCATAAAATGCCTTCCTTTTGTGTATGACACCTCTGCAGATGCTTGATGGCAGCTTTTGTGTTCCTCATTCCCTCCTCCTTCAAACATTCACTCATCATTAATTCTGGTGTCCATCCAATAAGCACTTATATACCAAACAATCTTTATCAGCCTACTTTTCCCAGGCACTCTGATAGGTGCTAGGGGTATGGAAATGAGGAATGGGCCCCGCGTTTAATGGGAGGACTGGCATGTGGACAAATGATGACATCATGGCCTCACAAGTGATCTGGGAGAGAGAGGCCCAGGGGACCCAGCTGAGGTAGGTGGGTGGAAGGGGCCTAAAAGGAGACTTCTCAGAGGCAGGTGACAATACCTAATCTGTGTCTTCAATGCTTGTCAAGGCCTTCCATCTTCCCTTCTGTGACACTTGGGTCCCATTGACAACTATGGATAGTGGTGGTCCCAGGCCCCTACCCACTGGTATGCTGGACATGATGGTGTACATCTCTTCCCAATTCTGCATTCAATAATATCATGTTGGTGGTTTGAAATCAGCTGCAGAAGGAGTATTTACACCACTGAGATCCACAAAGGCTATAAATCAGGCACCCCTGTCCTACTCCGCCAGAGCTGGTTGTCATACATTTACTAGCACATCATTGGTCCTACCATCCCACCCCATACCTCATGTGTGCTAGAAACTAACACACAGACAAGGAAGAGATGGAACTTAGCTTCTGGTCCTAACATATAAATCACCTACCTACCTTCCTACCCCTACCTCTCCAGGCCCCTGGGTAAACTCTCCCTGGGGGCCCTCATTGGGTCTCTCAAGAGAAGCCCAACTGAGTGTCTAGGACTGATAGGGTGTGCCACTATGTTGAGAACCAGTGACCAGGTTTCTGATGGTGGTTCTCCTAAGGGTGATGACAGTAAGACGGTAGATACTGCAGCCCACACAGCTCTTCTCTAATGTTCTCCCTGGAAATATCACTATCATTGATGCATAGACTTGTGACTTCCTCCTCAGGTCTTGAGGCAAAGCTTAAGCACATAACTGCAAGCTTTCAATTTCTGTGTTGCTCTGTGTTTGATCATTAAAATTTATATACATTTGGACTTCACCTTAATGATCTTATCATAATAGCTTAATATAGAAATAGACAACAGAAACATGTTTATGCTCTTGCTTTCGGTTGGTCAACGGTGATGGAGAAGAGTCTCCAAACTGAGCTCCAGAAGCTGAGTTGCATCATTGGGCTACTTTGTTCTAGAGGACTGTCTGCTTCTTGTATTTGAAAGGATTAAACTCAAAACATGTATGTACTTGGACATTTCCTTCCTCAGCCTGGGTATTGGTGTTATCTCATCTTTGCAACATAAATAAATAAATAAATAAATAAATAAATAGGAAGAATACGAACTCGGCCAGTTTGCCATCAATCCACAAATTCAGCATTAGCTTATTTTGTTGAATTCTGGATGCTTGTTTCTCTGTACTCTTCTAATGACAAGTACATTTAACAGTCATTTATGAGATTGATTTATGCCATTTAGCCCTATGCAGTTTTATACTTAATTTCTAATCTTCTCTGGAATCTCAATGCTATTGAGAAGGAAGGAGGGGTGGGTAGGAGAACACACATCATGTGCCTGCCATGTGCACTTTCTTGTGGGTTGTGTCATAGTACCTTTTCGAAGAAGAGACAGGATCCTGAAGCTCAGGGGAGGTAGTTAGGTGAGTTGCCCAAGATCACATAGTTGGGGTGTGGTAGCAGAAAGCCACCAATTGCTGTCAGACACCAAGACCCAGGCACTTTCCACCTCATTGCTTCTCCTCATAATCTCCAGATGTCTTCAAACTCAAGGGAAGCTGATGCCAAATCTCACTTTTTCACATACCAAGAGGGGCCTCCATAGCTCCTCAGGTGAAGATCTGTCCAGGGAATGTTCTGCAGTCAGTGTTCTTCCAGGCAATGGGCAATTGGCCAGACTGTGTTCCTTTCAGGTCTGGGTTCCTTCAGGGGTGCAGGATTGCTGCTCTGGTTGTGAAACACAGAGAACCAGGCCAAGAACAGCTGGAAGGTAGTCACAGCAGTAACAAATACTGAAATTAACTCATCACTTCTTCCCCACTCAATGCCTTGCTGGGCCATTTCTCACCCTGGTCCTGCAAGGGAGGTATTATCCTGAACATTTTATAGATGAAGAAACTGAACCCCAGAGAGCTCCCATGACTTGGCCAATGGCACACATCCAGGCTTATACCTGGGGTTGGAACTCAAGAATGTGGAGCTCTAAAGCCTGCACTCTTTTTATTCCATGAAGCCACCTTCTAAAGGCAAATTTAAGGTTCATTTTCTTCTTACTATCCCACTGTAGTCCAGGTTTAAGATTCTTATGTGTATGAGTTGTTTGCCATCTTTTGTTGTTTTTCATGGTCTTTGCTTTTAATTATCCTTAAGTTTATTCCTGACATTCTCCCCAATATTGTGTCTTTTTTTTTGTCTCTATAACAGCATCTGGGGTCATCTCTGATCTCTTTCTGCAGGACCCTAACCTGTTGTTGTTCCTTCCCATCAGAGCTGCTGCCCTCCCCCTCCCACAACTGGAATCAGCAGAGAAAAGGTATAGTCACAATGAGCATACCTGGATGGTTAGGACAATAAAAATTGGTAAATTTTGGTGTTCCGCAAAGCGAGTGAAATTGCTGGGTAGAAAATTTAGAAGCATTTCTAGACCCGGCCATGGCTACTACAGCTTCCAGAAGGACTTTCCAGGAAAACTGTCATACTGGAGGAATAATCAAATTGGTCTTGGCTAGTTGGGCTGTTCATCTTCCTAGAAATAAGCTTGGGGAGGAGACACCTTCAGATAGGATCTAATTGTTTGCCTCCATCAGACTGGATTCTATACCAATAAGTGGAACATTTGAAATATTACCTCCAATGCAATATGTCCTAGTCTCAACTTATCTCCTAACGTTCAACAAATTTGCTCCTCCACTTATGTTCCTTTCCATAGACATTGGCTCCCCCAAACTGCAAAGCAATGCAAACTGAAAGCTTCAGGACCAGCAGGACATCCCTTCTCTAGCACCCTTTCCATCTTTAGTCCCTTCACAATGACAATTTATTTTGCTTCCTTGTTGATTTCTAAATCTGGTGGAAGAGAGGCAGGTTCTTCATTATTCTACTTCCTGTCTTCATTTAGACTCCCATCATCTCTTTCAAGATGACTGTCCTACTCATTATCCCTACAAGCAGCCTAGTACCAATACAATCCACACCCTATGCCCTATAGCCAGAGCAAGCTTCCCAAAATGCAGATCTGATCACCCCTGTGATTTTGGCTGTTATAATTTCCCCAGTATTCTCAGTACAAAATCATAAACTCCTATGTCCAACCTATAAAAACCATTTGTGACTTGGCCCCTGCTAACCTTGCTCTGAATCATTTATCACCTCTACCTACCCCTGTCTATACTTCAGACATTCTGAACCACTGGATTTGGAGCTTTAAGTAGTATGTATGTATGTATGTATGTATGTATGTGTGTGTGTGTGTATGTATGTATTTTAAAGATTTTATTTATTTTAGAGAGGGGGAAGGGAAGGAGAAAGAGAGGGAGAGAAACATCAGTGTGGTTACCTCTTGAGTGCCCCCTACTGGGGACCTGGCCCACAACACAGGCATGTGCTCTGACTGGGAATTGAGCCAGTGACCCTTTGGTTCACAAACTGGCACTCAATCTACTGAGTCACACTAGCCAGCACCAGTTATTAGTCTTTAAGACTCCCCTATACAACATATTTTATACCCTCTTTCAGATAAAAATTCTGAACCTCAAATTACACAGCTGATAAATGGCAAAAATCTGATTTTAAAGACAAGTCTTGCTTTTTCTGAACAACAGGGTCTTTCCAACAGACTGGGGGAGCCTGGCATACTTTGTGGAGTTTAACAGGTCTGCGATGGGGGAGACATTGGGGAATGAACAACCTATACTCAGAAAGTCCTGACATTATCTTGCTGTGGCTCTGTCCTTTCTCTCTGAGCCACATGATATCACAGATGTGAGGGGTGACTGAGCCCCAAGATTAATAATCACTGCAAATTTTACTGTGGCCAAGGAGAAGGCACGCCATTTATCATGTGAACTGTGCTCAGATTCCATTGCTTGAGTTTAATCAGACTAATGAACCAGCTGGCTTCCTTTCTAAAGTGATTTCTGCTCTTTCCATTACTGAGTAACAGCACAGCAGGATTTGAAAGGGAGAGGGAAGAAAATTCAGCCGGGAAGAAAAAAAACATCCTTTAAGTTAGCCAGCTGATGGGTTGGCTGTGCTGGGAGAGGTGGAGCAGAGTGTCCAGGGGAGGCCTACAACCTCTAGGTAAATATCCCCAAGAAAGGAAGAAAGTTTTTAACGTGTAGAAGAAAGTTCCAGGTGATTTAGGAGCCTGTGCCTTCAGAGGAGAGCGGCCAGAGTGGTACAGGAAGGAAATCCAGTAATGCATCCATTCATCTAACATTTGTCGATACCACTGTGTGCCATGGCCTATTCGAAACACCAAAGAGACAACAATAAACCCAACATTGGCTGCGACTCAAAAAATCAAGGGCAATTGTTTTCAAATATATTTTAACCACAAAATCCTTTGTTCAAACATAGCCTTATAGATAAGCCTAATATTAATACAAAGAATTTGTAATATTTGGCTCTACATGGCCCTTGATGAGGCTCCTTTGAACCTTAGGACTAAACAGATGGCACAGCAGGACCAGGAGTTGTGGACCCCAAGAACTGTCTTCAGTCATTCGATGGGGGTCCTGACCATTCACTGTGGTCCCATTTTAGTCAAGACTTTATTAAGAAATAGCAAAAAACAAACAAAAAACATCAAAAAACAAAAAGCACACACAAAAAACTAAACCTCTGAATCACTAAACTGCAGAGAAAGCAGAGAAATGGATGGCTCTCAGAAACAACTGGGACCAGGGGCTGAATGCCCCTAGGTCTTAGTCTCTCTTCTCTCCTCTCCTCCTTCTCTTCCTCCTCCTCTCACTCTCTCCCTTTCTCCTCCCTTTCCTGTTGTCCTTCTCTCCCCCCGCCCCTACCCACCTCTTAGTGAGTGGTCATGAACATATGAATGTCCATATACTGTGCCATGAGACAGTCCACATGGACACCACTCATTGGTCCATCCCAGTCACCTGATATAAGGGCATTGACCAATCTGGAGGCTGGCCAGGAACTATAACTTGGGCTTGTGATGAACTGATCAGCTGGGACAGATGAATTCCCTATCTCCGAAAGTGGGAGCTGAAAGACAGAGGAGTTAACAGCTTTGGGAAAGAAGGGAAAAACTTTTATAGATTTAGGGTCTGGAATGGCTATTATGGATTGAATGATCATAGGTTTCAGTTTGTTCTGAAGAGTCCTAGTTTATCCCAGTAAAATTATGGGGGACTCCTTTAACTCTCCTAAGTTTCTATTTGGATGAAAATTATTCAGTCACCTTAATGGTATGTGGAATGAGAGAAAGGAAGGGAGAAGAGAGAAGACTGGGGTCAGCCCTTGATGAGCCTTGTGGTTCAGGGTAAAGAGTTTTGATTTTATACTGAAGGCAAAGGAGATTTTAAATGTCGAAGTACAAGATCAGATTTAGTTTTTAAAAAGATCACGCTGATATAGTGCAAATAGCAGGTGAGAGAAGAGCAGAAATGGAGTCAAGGAGATCAGCTGAACAATCCAGGCAAGAGATAGTAGTATTAAACTGGGTGACTATAGAGATGAGGAAAGCAGATATGTTCAAGGACTATCCAGGAGGAAGATTTGAAAGTTTTCAAGAGGGTGATTAAATTTAGGGGATGAGGAAGAAAAAGGTGTTGAGATTAAACAATGATACCTTTCACTAGGAAGGTATTGCTGGTGGCAGAAAAATAGTGGACATAGCTTTGAACTTATTGGTTTTGATGGTCATCAGAGTGGCAACTAGTGATTACAGCTTGATTAGGGAGAGCCACCTGGACTGGAGATGCTGAATGGGGATTGGTGGCTGGGGAGGTAGCTTCATTCATGGTTGTGGGAAGATTGCACAGAAAGAATGGTAGGATGAGGGGGAGAAAGAGATGGAAGAGATGACAGCGGAGGATAACACTCAAGCTCTCCATGCCTCTATACCTCTGCCTTGTATTCTGGGTATGTCTCTCCTTGAGGCCTGACACCCCTGTGAATGTTGAATCACCAACCACAGTATCTTTGTGTAACAGATAATTAGTATATAGTTGGTACTAAATGATGGCAACTTTTTAAAGACCCATGTGACTGGGCACCAGGAGATCATTGATAACCTTAGGAGAGGGTTTTCACATGGTGTGTAGAGACAGGTGCCAAACTGTAGTGCTCCACGCAATAAGGGGTGAAGAAAAAGCATCAGAAACTCCAACTGCAATCTGGGCTGCCCCACTTCCCATGAGCCCATCCTCTCCCTCCTTACTTTGAAGGCAGTATTATTTTAATTATTCTCGACAGAAGGCCTTTAGATACTTAGTCATTTGGAAGGGGACAAGTATAAAAGGGGGAATCAGAATATCTGGGTTTTCTCCCACTAAGTACAGTGCCCCCAGAAAAACGACAGCACCATGATGTAATAGGAAGTGCTGTGCTAGGTTTGAATCCTGGCTTTGCTTTTCCCAGGATGCCATTTAGATAGCTTAGAATAATGAGAAGAGCTTTGGAATTTAAAGTCTGATCAAACTGTTAATTACTCACCTAATAGTTTTGTAAACTTTGTAAAGTTTCAACATCTCTGAATCTTCAGATGCTCATCGTAAAAGTGGGGATCTAATGACTGTCTTTCCATTTGCATAGCTGATCCATGGCGGGTAGAAACTGAAGCTCACAGAGTAACTTGGTGACTAAGTGATGGAGCTGGGATTCCACCTTATCAATTTCCTTGCTTTTGTACTTTTGAGGGCACTCCACTGCCTGGCACATGGATGACTTGTAGATACCCTCAACTCTTCTTCTTCTTTTTTTTTTTTTTTAATGAAGCAAGGCATACATAACTAGATAAATGCCTAGGTCAAAAATATGCTAAATTCCCTTCCCTACCTCCTTTTTTCTTGGGATATGGGAAACCCCCCTGTTACTGCTGAGGTCTATAAATGCGTAGGAAATTATATGACCTACTGTACAGGCTAATTGTGCAGGCTGGACTAGTTAATGATGACAAAAGTACCCTTCAGAGTGTTCACATAGTAAGTGCTCATTAGGGGATAACTAAAGTTGATTCTAACTTTGAGGTTTGAGGTTAACTCTTCTAACAAGCTTTGCTGATAATGACAATAATGGTTGTAGTGGTGGGAGTAGTTGTAGTAAGAGCAGCATTAACTGACATTTGTAGAACATCAGAAATTCTTCAAGAGCAGAAGAGGACTCTCATTTAAATAATCTCATTTAAATTCACAACAACTCTCTTAAACAGATGTCATTATTTATTCCTATTTTTAAAGATTAAGATAGCAAGGCATAAAGAAAGAAGATAAGTCACTTTCCCAAAGTCATCTAGCCAGTATGTAGTAGGACCGGGATCAAATCCAGGGCTCAGGGTATCAGTGCAGTCTCCACCTCCAGTGGATGCCAACACATGAATCCTGAGGTTTGGTGGGAATTTATTTCCATATGGAGTTTTGTGAGCTAGAAAGGAAATATGAAGACACCTTTCAGGAAGCACATAACTGCTGAGTAGACAGACCCAATTGGCTCCCCAGCTCTGATTCCCAGAGTTGACCTTGGGTTTTTGAGGACAGTGCTAGCTGCTGGGGCAGAGGTGAGGTCGTTGTGACTAAGCCATTGTCTCTCAATTATTCTCCAGCCTCAACCTGTGTTTCTATAGCCCCCTGGCCAACCAGTCCCATTCTGGACGCTTTACCAGCCTTGGTGAAGCCAAGGAGATGGAGAGAGAGGCTGGCGAGAGACTCACACAGTCAGGAAGGAGAGAAGCAGAACAAGGAAACCTGCTGAGTGGAGCTGGGAGGGTGGCCACCAGCTCATTCATCTGTATGCTCCAGGGGTGAGGGCTGCTGCAGAAGGCACTATCTTGGCAGAGTCATTTGGATGTGGGCACTGAATCAATCAAACCTCATGGGCACTGGTTCTGGGTTTCTGGGGCAGGGGGAAGGGCTCTGATCCCATTCTCTGCTTCTCCTTGTCTCTGTACCAATATTAGGATGTGTGTGTGTATGTGTGTGTGTGTGTGTGTGTGTGTGTGTGTGTGGTGTGTTTTCTATTATAGAGGCAGAAAAGATGGAAGCCCTAGAATCCTTCCCCATAGGTGAGCTCAAGACCAGAACTGCGTCCTGCCACTTTCCCTGTAGTTTCTCTGGAGTCCTCTCCCCCAGATTCTTGGCAAAGCTGCAGAGCTTCTGATTCAGTGACATTTTACAGGATCACTGTGTTCTTTCTTCAGAGCCATTTGAGATAGAACTGAGAACAGGAAGCCCACTGTCTCAGAGGAGGGGATCAAGAAAGGGGCTCCCCAACCAACTGAAGTATAGTCGGGGAGAGGAGGGAAAGAACCAACACCCTTTGTATTCCAGGCCTGGAATCAGATACTTTCACACATTATCTTTTCTTTTAATCCCCTCAGTAATTCTAGGAAGTGGGTAAAAATGTCCCCACTTATAGGGTGAGGAAATTAAACTAAGAGAGATAAAAATGAATCACTTAAGGTCATTCAGCCAGTAAGAAGCCTAAAAGATTTTTAACACCAACCAGTTCTTTCTAATCCTTTGTGGTGATTCTTCCTTATGTTATGCAGCCCAAACCTTTGTCACAAGCTAGAGATCCTGGGACACATCGGTAGCTCATAAGGATAAGCTGAATGGTGTGAGCATGGAGGAGCTTATGTGTGCACAGTGGATCATTGTTTCTTGTCCCTTGTACTCACTCTGAATTTAGGTTCTGTCAGAAATTCTCATGGAAAGAAGATGAATACAGACTGAACTGGCCACCTGCATGCACACAGGCATGGATGTGTACACACAAAATCACACACACACACACACACACACACACACACACACACACACACCCCTGTCAAAGAACTTGGAGCTGGAAGAGAATCTGTAGGCCATTTAATCTAAATCCTTTATTTATGAATGATAGTTCCAGCAACTCAACTAAATAGTCTTCTAGTCTGTGCTTGGATAGACTGTAAGATTTTTCACAAGGGGAGGAATTGTTGCAAGAAATAGCAACAAATGAGGCATGACCCCAACAATGCACAGGCTTATACTGTAAATACCCAGACTGTGTGGTGGTAGGAGTCACGATGGAGATGATAAGGGTGGCAACAGTAGTGAAGGAAGTGGTGATGTGATGGTAGAAACAGATGTGGGGACAATGATGGTGGTGGCAGAGGAAGTGGAGGTGGTGGTGATGGTGGCGGTGGAGGTGGCAGCAGTAAGAGTGGGAGTCAGAGTGATGTCAGCAGAGGAGGTGATGATGGCCAATGATGGTAAAGGTGGTGGTGATGGTATGAAGGTGGCGGTGTTTGGGGAGGTGGAGGTGATAATGTGACGGCTTTGGTAGTGTTGGTGACTAGAGAGGAAGGGGGGGTGACACTAGAGGAGGAGGTGGAGATAAAGATGAAAGTGGTGGCAGTGGTGGTCTTGGAGGGAATGGTGCTTTACCCTCTAAGATTTAGGGTAAGCTGAACTCACCAAAATCTGAGGAGCCAGTGCACACACGGAAAGGTGCAGGCCCAGTAATAGTGGCGGGTAAGGTCTTTCCCAGAACACCAAACAACTGCCCATATTGCTTCAAAGTACCTCATTGCCGTGAGGAAAATGAGATGATTATACCCTCCTGGCCTGTCCAGCTCAGGGTGCTACTTGGTCCTAGAGGCTACCCAGGGTGGAATCCTGCTGGACACAGCCAGTGTCTTCCATTCCCAGGTGGCCCCAAGACAGGGCCTCGAGGCCTGGCAGAATTTTCGAAGCTTCTGTGGGAACATTTATGGTGGAAACATAACTCCACATATTCAAAAGCATTTCCTCTGATAGGTGGGTGCACTCATACACACCTGATACACTCTAACACCTGTGCACACTCACACACAGCTTCTGCAGAAGCTCATGCTATTTGCCTTTAAAATCCATTATGCATAGACTGAAATGTGTGCTTGATGTGCCACTGGCCCGCCTCTGCCACCCTGATCCAGGCAGGGTACATAGTGTCAGCAGCTGTGCCACTGACTCAGTCGCTGAGACACCACTAGTGAAGAAAATCAGTATGCTGTTTGCCTGTTTGAAATGAGAGCACGCCAGATGAGGAGTCAAAGAGTGGCCTTGACAGCAGTTACGGACAGTCCTCCCGTCGATACCAGGCTTACCTTCTGTTTAGTTTTTTTTTAAGTTTACTTTTCAATCACAGTTTACATTTAACATTATTTTGTATGAATTGCAGATGTACAGCACAGTGGCCAATCATATACTCTACATAGTGATCTCCCTGATATTTCAGGTGCCCACCTGGCATGACGCCTAGTTATTACGATATTCAGATTATCAACCATACTCCCCAAGCTGTACTTGGCACCCTTGTGACTATTCTGTAACTGCAAATTTGTACTTCTTAATCCCTTCACCTTTTCACCCCCTCCCACAACCCTTCTCCCCTCTGGCAACCAACGGTCTATTCTTTGTATCTATGAGTCTGTTTCAATTTTGTTTGTTCATTTATTTTGTTCTTTAGATTCCACATATAAGTGAAATTACATGATATTTGCCTTTCTCTTTCTGGCTTATTTCACTTAGCATAATACCCTCTAGGTCCATAGTGTTGCAAATGGCAAGATTTCATTCTTTTTTATGGCCAAGTAATATTCCATTGTATATATGTACCACTTTTTCTTTATCCAGTTGTCTATTGGGGAGCACTTGGGTTGCTTCCAAATCTTGGCTGTTGTAAATAATGCTACAAAAAACATAGGGGCACATATATTCTTTTAAATTATGTTTTAAATTTCTTTGATTATATACCCAGAAATGCAATCCCTGAGGCATGGTAGACAGTTCCATTCTTAATTTTTTGAGAAACTTCCATACTGCTTTCCACAGTGGCTGCACCAGTCCTCACACATTCCCAACACTGCATGAGGGTTCCCTTTCTCCACGTCCTCGCCAACACTTGTTTGTTGATTTATTGATGACGGCCATTCTGGCAGGTGTGAAGTGGTATCTCATTGTGGTTTTAATTTGCATTTCTCTGATGATTAGTGATGTTGAGCATCTTTTCATATGTATGGCCATCTGTATGTTTTCTATGGAGAAGCGTCTAGTCAGGTCTTCTGCCTACTTTTTAATTGAATTGTTTATCATTTTGGTGTTCAGTGGTCTGAGTTCTTTACAGAGTTTGGCTATAACCCTTATTAGATACATCATGGGCAAACATCTTCTCACATTCAGTAGGTTGTCTTTCCATGTTATTGATGGGTTTTGTTTGTTTGTTTTTGCTGTGCAAAACCCTTTCAGTTTGATGTAGTCCCATTCTTTTTTCTTTCATTTCACTTGTCTGGGGAGATACATCAGGGAAAGGAGGCCTTCTGTTTAGCTGTAGCAGCTCTCTCACCTGTCAGGAGTGACACGTGATACACCCGATGAAGGAAACTACACTCTGCATTATCTCTGCTAACTGGTGCGACTGACTGCCTTCCCTTGGTAATTAGCTATTTTCAAGGGTAGTTTGGTATAGCCTTGACCCTAATGGCTTCTGCTGTATATTATGCTCCACAGTATCTCTTCCCCACAGAAGCTCGTGCAATCCATTCTGCATACACTCCTCCGTCTGTCGTCCCCCATGCCCCCAGCAGTACCACCCAATCACTGATTCACTAAAGTGTCTGCCTTTAAGATGATCCTTTACTTTCTCAGGTGAGGGGAGTAATAATCTCTGAAGCAAGAAGGTGGAAGAGCATGTTAGCATTGTTTCTTCTTGGTGCCTGCTTCTTGGGAGGTGCTTGGAAAATTAATGTTCAGTGAAGGGACACAGATGTTTTCACAGTTTTTTCAAGGCCACAATAACTGCAGTGCATGGTTAGGGTCAACTTGAAGTTTCAACAGATAGCCTCCAGGAAGCAGAGGGTCCGATTCAGTGCTGCCAGACCACAAAGGCCTTGACCTGGTGAATATGGCCACCAGGCAAATCTCTATCTAGAAAGGTTTTCACAGGACAATGGCACGTGTTGGCACCTGGCAGTTCTCCAGAGATCCAATTTTAAGGATTTCTTCTGTCTCCTGGTTGCCTCAATGAGCACAGGGTCAGCCCTTGGCAGCTACAACTCCTTACAACTCTGGACAGTGACTCAGACATTGGCTATAAGGAATAAGTCAACAAATCTCAGGCACGGTGTGTCCCTGGCACTGTGTATCTCTGCCACCCTACTTGGCTCTCAGCCTACAGGCAAGGAGGGGCCCCCAAATTCCAGCCAATGGCAGAAGCAAAGGCCAGTTTTAAGGAAATTGTCTCTTTCCTTGATAAAATTATACACAGCCTCTCTGCATCAGATTCTGTTGGTTGCCAACTGAACTTCTCCAGTGAATCCTGATTTTATTCAGGTGCCCACCAATTGTCAGCTATAGCATTTTACCAGCATCTTTCACTGGTCCTGGTGTGAGAGTGTGGAAAGTGTTTCATTCAGACTAAGGAATTACAGTCCGTGCTTGAGGAAAGCATTCTACTTCCTCAATGCCCAGATCCCATGTAGCCCTGATTGTCATTGGCAGCCATCTTCAAGCCACAGAGGAAACCAGCTCTGGGTGGAAGCTGACATCGAGGACCACTGAGTGGAATGGCAGAAAGGACTTGTGTATTTGATGCCATCATTGATGCACAGATTGCATGGTGCCCCGGGCCTGCCTGCCCTGACCTTGGGCTCCTGTTATGTCAAATTTCCTTTTATATCAATTAAATGAAACATGTTCCATTTCTTACAGCCCAAAGGACCTTAAGGGATACATGCTGTGCAATTTGGCTGGGGAGAAAGACTTTCCATGTGCAGAAACTCAGAAAAACAACACAGCCCAACTCTTATTTCCAAAGATTCACCTTCCACGGTAATCTCAGAGTTTGCTACTCCTCTTAAATGTCCTAACCCCAATCTTTCCTTAAAAGTTCCCCTATAAAAGTGATGGAAAGTGGAGCAAGAGCCAAGTAAGCGTCATTGTTTCCCCTCTGGCCCCTGCCCCACAGACAGAGCTACAGTGCATCAAAGAGGGTTGCCCTGCTCTGGCAAATATCTAAGGTTCCTCTCCCTTACAACCTAACAGGTATGCTGAAACAAAGAAATATGGCCCAAATGAAAGAATGGATCAAAACTCCAGAGAGAATACTAAGTAACAAGGAGATAGACAACATATCAGAGGCAGAGTTCAAAACATTGGTAATCAGGATGCTCACACAAATGACTGAGTTCATTCACAAAATGAAGGAAGAAGTGAAGGCTACACAAAGTGAAATAAAGGAAAATGTACAGGGAGCTAAGAGTGATGGGAAGGAAACCGGGACTCAAATGAATGATTTGGACCAAAAGGAAGAAATAAACACCCAGCCAGAACAGAATGAAGAAACAAAAATTCAAAATAATGAGGAACCTCTGGGACAACCTTAATGCTCCAATATCCAAATCATAGGGGTGCCAGAAGGAGAAGGGGAAGAGCAAGAAATTGAAAACTTATTTGAACAAATAATGAAGGAAAATTTCCCCAATCTGGCAAAGGAAATAGACTTCCAGAAAATCCAGGAGGGTCAGAGAGGCCCAAAGAAATTGGATCCAAGAAGAAACACACCAAGGCACATCATAATTAAGTTACCCAAGATTAAAGATAGGAGAGAATTTTAAAAGCAATAAAAGGAAAGGAGACAGTTATCTACAAAGAAGTTCCCATAAGGCTATTGGGTAAAAAGAAAACTTATAGGCAAGAAGGGGCTGGAAAGAAGCATTCAAAATGAGGAAAAGCAAGGACCTACATCCAAGATTACTCCATCCAGCAAAGCTATCATTTAGAATGGAAGGGCAGATAAAGTGCTTCCCAGATAAGGTCAAGTTAAAGGAGTTCATCATCACCAAGCCCTTATTATATGAAATGTTAGAGGGACTTATCTAAGAAATAGAAGATCAAAAACTATGAACAGTAAAATGACAACAAACTTACAACTATCAACAACTGAAACTAAAAAACACAAAAACTAAGAAAACAACTAGAACAGGAATAGAATCACAGAAACGGAGATCACATGGAGGTTATCAGTGGGGAGAGGGAGATGGGGAGAATGGGGGAAAAGGTACAGAGAATAAGAAGAATAAATGGTGGGTACAAAATAGACAGGGGGAGGTTAAGAATAGTATAGGAAGTGGAGAAGACAAAGAACTCATATGCACGACCCATGGACATGAACTAAGGTGGGTAGGGAATGCTGGAGGGTGGGGGTGGAGGGGGATAATGGGGAGAAAAAAAATGCGGCAACTGTAACAGCATAATCAATAAAATATACTTAAAAAAGAGAGTTCTTTGTAGAACAGAGGTCAGGCTGAGTTATTTAAATAATTCTCCACCTAATGTTCAGAGACACTAGCAGGAAAATAAGTGTAGGGAGTAATTTGCAACTAAGTAGTCTGGTTTCCAAGATATGGCTTGGTCGTCTTCAGATTGTGGCTCTGGGTTTCATTCAGTCTTTATATGCCGGGTGCCATCTAGCACCTAAGAGTCATGCCTTAGAAATCCACACTTTCTGACCTCTAGCCTGGCAGTGAGGGAGACCTCAAGAGGAACAGGAGTCTTCACTCCCTCCTACTTAATTTTCTGTGTCAGGTCGTGCCTCTTATTGTAGCGATTGACTCAGGAAACCCCACCTCAACACAGTGTAATGACATGCGCACTGATACAGTGGCAAGAAATGGGCCCTAAGGGGGACAAGAGGATTATTTTTTTTTACAAGAAATGCAATGGATCATGCCTTTCCACCTAGCATGACTCCCAGAATCAACTGGGCTCATGCCTGTACAGCGCAGGCAGAATACCACATATGAGAGACATCACAATACATTCCTTCCATTCCCATAGTAGGGAAGTGCAGCAGGACCAGAAGACGGGGGCCCACAGCCTGGGTTTCACTCTGTTTCTGTCACTTCCTTGTTGTGTGAACTTAAGCAAAGTACTCAGTCCTTAGAGTCTCAGTTTCTTTTTTGCATAACCCTACTACATAGATTGTCATGAGGGTTCAAAAGAAAAACTGTCTGTCACATTAGCAGCTTCCAAATACATGGTAATTAGTTTTAATTATCAGTAACCATCCAGCCCATCTCCTGCTTCCTTCTGTGACCTATTTCAGAAACTCCTCACTGTGTCTTGCAGCTCCTTCTTCTGTGGGGCCTTCCATCCCCCTCAGATTTGGCACACAGTGTATTCTTTCCCAAGTCACAATACTGGTGGTATGCTATCCTGACACTATCCCACAGACATTTTTGGAGAATGACCTCTGGCACCTCCAGGCGCAAGGACTCCTTCTGTCTAGATGTGGCTACTTGGGCTATCCTCCCATCCATCCCATCTAGATAGGACCAACCCTGAAGGCTTTTAAAGACTCTGGTTGCAGCCAGATAAGACTGCTCTGTCCAGGGAAAATGACCCCATGAGGCAGCCCCCTCGGAAATACTGGAGAGGTGCATGGCTTTCACTTGAGCCCTTACCATTTCAATGAGATGACGGCATTGAATGGCGAACTGTGCCAGCGTGGGAGGGAAGCAAGTTGGGCACTGCCAGCATAGTAAACAGTTTGATCTCTCTAAACAAGGCCGGTCCGCCTAGGGTGGACCAGAGCCCACAGAATCTCCTGGGGCTACTAGAGCCAGATGTCTTTCAACGGGTTTTTGCCATCAATCTTAATAAATACAAGAAGGCAGCAACGGGCATAATAAATCCAAAACAATCCTGTCCTGAAAAGCTTATGTTCAGAAACCCTCGCCATTTCAAATCAAGTTAACTGGTATTTACAGGGCATCTCCATGGGCCTGCCACTGTCCTAGGCACTGGGATTACAAAGATGAGTAAACTCTGTCTTCGTCCCAGAGACGCTTAGAGCCAGAGAGATGAGGGGGTGTGGCTGCCGGGGGCCAAGTAGAGTAATAAAGTATTATGGGTTTCAAGACAGGGTTATGAATGGGGTAACAAAGGTACGCTAAGGAAAGTGGGGTCAGTTCCCCTGGGAGTTGGAGGTCAGAAAAGCCTTTCCAGTGGAAGTGACCAAGATATGAGTTTCACAAATACTTACTGTCAGCGGGCACTAATTTTGGTCCTAGAGGATTCACAAAAATCCTGTGAAGTCGTTATTATTATCCCTGTGATCTTCAAAAGATGAGGAAACATAAGTTCAAAGGTCACATGGCTAATTAATGATACTGGAACATTGGCACAATTAGCAGCATCAGTCTGACCATCCAAGTAATAGACATCTTAACTTAGGGAATCTATTTTGCTCATGCACACAAACTTTAAATGGGTAATTATGTAAGTAGATACCCAGATAGACTCATCATTCTGGCAACAGGAAAAATTCATGCAAGTAAAGCCTGCAAACAGAGAAGCTAAGGTAAACCCCTCCCTCATTTCCACTTCCTTCCTCATTATCTCTGTTATCTTCCTCAGAAGCTTTAAACTTGACCAAAAAAAAAAATTGTTTCCTCCAGAAGTCATTATGCCACTATTTCATCATGTTGGCCTTGAAATGGACACCAAGGATGCTAGAATCGGGCTGACTGAGAAGGGCGGGACAGCAGTGGGGAGGAGGGAGGCAAAGGGGAACAGGGGGAAGTCCTGCAGCGGTGGGGGCCTAGGGCTAAGGGATGAGAAAGCAGGGTGAGTGTGGAGGCAGAGATTAATTTCATGCGGAGAAGCAGCTATGGAGAGTGAAAAGGAGGTACCTGGGCCACCCAGGGAGAATGAGCGGGAAGTATAATATAGCCGGGCTCAAAAGGGGCATAAAAAGGTGATTTCCATATATTCAGTCAATCTTGATTACTACTGCCTAGACCCTTGCATCCCAGACCTGAAGCCTCTTTGGGGGATACTGTGCTGAATACTTAAACATACAGCCTCCAGTACTGGAAATGCTGGTTTTTGAGGAAGGGACTCGGCAGGCCTGGTTTCACTGAGACCTCAGGCTCTCCCCTCAGTAAAGGAGGGGAGTGGGAATCAGCCCAAGTGACCTTTCCAGCTCTGACTTTCCAGGATTTCAGAGCCAGCCCATCTTTGCTGGATTCAGTGGAAGAGAGAGGAAGCTAAGAGCCTGGGGACTTAAGCCAGCTCTGCAGGACCATGGGAAGAGGCAGCAGATTTAAGAGAGTCAATAAACAAACTGCTACTTAAGGAATCTTCTTAGCCTTACCCTCATCCACATAGTTTTCCCAAAATTCTTTTGTCAGTCTATCATAGTTCCCTTTCCCCAAGTAGACTCAGTTTTTACTGAGCAGTTACCCGTAGGCAGAATACATCACCAATGTGCAACCCCTAGCCCAGGGTAAACGGCTGAATAATGTCTTTTAAAGATACCAGTTCCAAACCCCTGGAACTATAGGTGTTACCTTATTTGGAAAAAGGAGCTTTGCAGGTGTGACTAAGTTAAAGATTTTGAGATAAAGTGATTACCCTGGATGATCCAGGTGTGCCCTAAATGCAGTATCACATATCTTTGTAAGTGAGAGGCTGGGAGAGATTTGACAGAGAAGAAGGCCATTTGAAGATGCTGGCTTTGACAATTGGAGTGACTGATACAACCACAGCTAAGGAATGCCAGTAGCCACCAGAGCTGGAAAAGATAAATAGATTCTCTCCCAGAGCCTACAGTGGAAATGCAGCCCTAGGACACATTGATTTCTGCCCAGTTATACCGGTTTTAGACTTCTGGCCTCCAAAACTGTGAGAGAATAAATTTCTTTCTTTTTTTTTAAGGCACTGAATTTGTGGTAATTTGTTATGGCAGCCATAGAAAATGAATACAGCTAGCCTTATCCTGCTCCTAACACATTCTGCACACACGCCCGGCATTCTGAGTGTGCCACGAGCTTGCTGTTTTTCTTAGAGTGATGGGGCCATCTACACTCTCTGGATGGGCTGTGATAAAAAAGCCATGACCTAGGAAGTATGCAGAGGACCTGAACTAAATATCCAGTTTATTGCCTACTTGTAAACATAGGACTTAACCTCTGCAAACCTGCCTTCTCATCTGTGAAATGGGAATGGTAACCTCTGACTAGCTTACTGCCATCACATTAGGACAACAAAACATAATAGACTTAAAGTCAGTTTATCACCTTTAAAGTTCTGTGTACACTTATTGTTTTTCACTAAATCCTGCTCTCTGGGCACAATCCTGGGCAGCTCCCTAGTGACGTACAAATAAGAATCAGACTGGGGAATCTTCTATGGCCCTTGATATTTCCCACTGGTTTGTTTTCTCTGATTCTGTGTGACAGGAGGCAGTGGGACAAGGCGTAATTGATCCTAGGGAGGATTTGTGGATGCAAACCCTTTCCCAGCCCCACTAGACTGGAGTCACTGTTCTGCTTTATTCACAGATTGGAAAAGACCATAAAAATGCTAGGTGTGTTCATGACCTTAGCACCACCGAGGTGAAAGGACCTGGCATGAGTCTGATAAGTCGTGGATAATGCCCTATTTGCTTTGTGTCTCCAGTGCCTAGCAAGGA
Source organism: Tonatia bakeri (assembly GCA_004024845.1). Classification (NCBI taxonomy): domain Eukaryota; kingdom Metazoa; phylum Chordata; class Mammalia; order Chiroptera; family Phyllostomidae; genus Tonatia; species Tonatia bakeri. Next base: position 22,737 of record PVIA01005920.1, read on the forward strand.
GACCCAATAAATTTTTACTGGATGAATAAAGGAATGGATGGATATATGAAAGAAAGAAAGATCGATCTACAAAACCTCCAAATTGCAACCTTCCCCTATCTTCCAATATAATTCCTAGCAATACAATTGGGTTTTAACCTCAGCTCTCTGTCTCACACTGCCTCCCTGGGTCTCTGTGTTCAGCACTTGGCTAGGACAAATGCTTGCAGGTTCCCACCAGTCACTTCCAATACCAGTAAGCACTGGTATGACCCTCCTCTAAATTAACTGGTTATCTGTAGTCACAGCCCATGTGGGTTTCAAACCACTACGTTGGGCCCAGTGAGAGCAGCTGCAGAGAGCTCTGGGTTCCAAAGGTGCATCCTCTATTCTGTTTTATGTCCACCTGTGCCTCAGTCCAGCAGCAGCAAAGTTAGGGTCCTCCGACTTCCATCTCCCTGGGTCTTACTTCTTTCACCCTCGCTGCTGGAGTCCCAGTGTGGTCCCCTAGACTCCATTGGAGACATATCTGGGAGAGAAAGGAGGACCAAAAATTCCTATAGACTAAATGGAACTTTGGAGAAACCTGATTTTCTTTCTTTCGTACTGGTTGTTAACAGTAATACATGCTCATTGTATAGAGCTTGGAGAGTACATAAAAGTATAAAGTATCAGCAAAAGTCATCATAATTCCACCATCCAAGGCCAATCACTGTTAACATTCTGGTAAATTTCCTTTCAGTCATTTTTCTATAATTTTTAGATAATTAAAATGATAAAGCATATAAAATTTAAACCATGCTTGCTAAATGTAATATTTAGCATAAACCATTTCTCATATCAAAAAGCCTCCATTAATAACATTTTTAGTGGCTGCATAATATTCTTCAATCTAACATTAATACTGATTAATAGGTGTGACCCAGAGTCGACTTTCCCTCAGTGTCCCAACTTCATTTTATTTTCTTTGTCCCTGTACAATTCATTTTCAGAAGAACGCAGCATGCTTCAGCTCTCTAAGAAAAATTAGTTCATTCCAAAGTGACAATGAGCAATGAGTAATGCTGACTTTTACTGACGATTTCCTAGGAAAGAGAGAAGACTCTATATTGTATATCCTAAAGCAAACAACTTTAATAAACACATCCCTTAACCACTTCTGATTTATGTTAAGCCCCTATGTGGCTGCAGCGCCAGCAAAACTTTTTTTTGTTTTTCCTGGTTCTTCTTTCCTTCTCCCTAGGTATCCCTCCGCCACCCCGGCCGTATTTCTGTAATTACTGTAAGAGAGTTTCCAGCTTCACAGCCTTGCATTCATCCTGAGACTCAGAAAAACAGTCTCTGAACACTTGGGTCACCTTCTCTAGAGAGGAGTTGTGACAGTCATTTGATACTCGAATAGACCTTAAAAAACATCTACTTCCCACTCCCACTGACCTTGATTATCGTCACTGAAGCATTTCTTCCAGACACATGAAGTGCTTTACCTAAGAGTAAATGACTTTCTCAATTTTGTTAAACTGGTCTATAATAAAATCTCCTTGGTTTGTTTTTCGTGGGATAAATTGTTTCTTATTTAGTTCTGAATAAGAAAAACCTGTTTTAAGAAGAAAATTTAAAACTGTGTATGCAAATATGGAACTTGTATATGTGAATTCCATAGATACCCAGAAAATATGATCGTATCCATCAACTTTAATATTTGATTGGGAGAAGAAGGGAAGAGAGGTAATTTAAACAAAATAATTAATAGTCTGTAGATATATTCAGTGAAAGAGGGAGTGGGAGGGATGAGGAAGCCAAAACCAAGAACCAGGGAGGTATTTTGTCTTCTGGAATGGTCCCCATCACTGTCAACAGTAAGCTTGACTGGGTAGGCCTGGAGGCCATCCCCCCCACCAACTTCTCTTATTTCTCCCACCCTCACCCCTACCCCCAGGGTCCTGCCTAGAACACTGGGTCCAGTAGAGCACAGCTCACTTCTGAAAAAACCATAGCAAATTGAAGTGTGTTCAAAGGGGAGCTACAACAACCATGGGAAGGGCTACAGAGAAAGCCTAAGAGAAGGGGACAGTAGCTCCATGTTAAGCAGCTGGAGGAAGTATGGTAGGAGGGGTAGGGACAACACTCACTTTAATCAGGCAAAGATGGCCTGACTTAGAGAATCCTGAGATGCTGTATGTAATGGGAGTGGTGGAGGTCCCAGAAAAGAAAGCTCCAGGTGGGAGATGTAGCAACTCCCCACTGCTCTGTGAGCTGAACAAAATCACTGCCTCCTCACAGTGTTCATTTGTGAACAGGAAAATAAACCATTCTACTGGGACAGGTGCAGCTAAAGAGCAGCATGGAGGGACACCCCCTCCACAGTGCGTGACTGTGCCTAGAGTGAGGGGAGGGACTGCCAGGAGGAATGAAACAGAGGGTGGAAGCTGTGGTGCCCCTTCTGGGAGTCTGGGGACCTGCACAGCTGGGGGTGGTTCTCAGCCCCTTGCCCTACCCACTAACTATCTTCTCCCTTACAGCAGCTTCCCAGAAGGAGGGGCTGGAGGTAAGGGTGGGGTAGGGTTGCAGATTTAGCACAGACCCCCTTCACCCTCCCCCCAAAAACCACCTCACAACCACCTGTTAAATGTGAATTACAGATAAACAATTTTTTTAGTGTAAATATGTTCAAAAATTTTGCACGGCCACCCTAAGATGATGACAAAACTAATGACTGCCCAAGTTTCCTGTCAACAGTAGAAAAATAGAAAGTTAAAGAATAGGGAACTCCAGATGTTGGGGAATGAAACAGAGAGAGGGGGGGAGAGAGAGAGATTAAACTGTCAGCACTGTCACTAGTTGAAGACAGATACTTGGGGAATTCACAAGAAGATGAAAATGATATTTAAGAAACTTGGTTCCAGCACTTATTTGTTGGTTTATTGATGATAGCCATTCTAGTAAGTATGGAGCGATATCTCATTGTGGTTTTAATTTGCATTTCTCTGATGATTAGTGGCATTGAACATCTTTTCAAATGTCCACTGACCATCTGTATGTCCTCTTTGGAGAAGTGTCTGTTCAGGCCCTTTGCCCATTTTTCAATTGGATTGTTTGTTTTTTTGAGTTTTATGATTTCTTTATGAATTTTGGAATTTACTCCTTGTCAGATGTATCAGTGGCAAATATGTTCTTCCATTCAGTGGGTTGTCTTTTTATTTTGTTGATGATTTCCTTTGCTGTGCAAAAACTTTTCAGTTTGATGTAGTCCCATTTATTTACTTTTTCTTTTGTTTCCTTTTCCCGAGGAAATATATCAGGAAAAAAGTGTTGCTATGAGCAATGTCCAAGATTTTACTGCCTATGTTTTCTCCTAGAATTTTTATGGTTTTGAGTCTAAAATTTAAGCCTTTAATCATTTTTATTTTATTCTTGTGTGCGGCATAAGAAGGTGGTCTAGTTTCATTTTTCCAACACCATTTATTGAGTAAACCATCCTTACCCAATAGTATGTGCTTGCTTCCTCTGTCAAATATTAATTGACTATAAAGACATGGGTTTATTTCTAGGCTGTCTATTCTGTTCCACTGACCTATGTGTCTATTTTTATGCCAGTACCATGCTGTTTTTGTTACTACAGTCTTATAGTATACTTTGATATTAGGTAGCATGATTCCTCCAAGTTTGTTCTTGTTTTGGTAAGAATGTGAAAAAAGGGGAAACCTTTTGCATTGTTGGTGGCAATACAGATTGGTGCAGCCACTGTAGAAAGCTGTATGCAGTTGCCTTAAAAAACTAAAAATGGAGCTGCCTTATGACCCAGTGATTCTACTTCTGGGAATTTATCTGAAGAAACCCAAAACACTAATTTGAAAAAATATACACACCCCTATGCAATGTTATTTATAATTGCCAAGATATGGAAGCAGCCCAAATGTCCATCAACAGATGAGTGGATAAAAACAACTATGGTACATTTACACAATGGAAATTTACTCAGCCATGAAAAAGGAGAAGAAAATTTTACCCTTTGAGACAGCATGTATGGACCTGGAGAACATTATGCTAAGTGAAATGAGCCAGTCAGAGAAAGACAACTACCATATGATTTCACTCAAATGTGCAATCTAATGAACAAACTGAACTAACAAGCAAAATAGAGATAGACTCATAGAGAGAGAGCAGGCTCAGAGCTCCAGGGGTGTAGGACTAGAACAAAAAGGAAAGAGGACTCATGGACATGGACAACAGTGTGGTGATTGTAGAAGAAGGGGGTAGATGGAGGTAGAAGAGGGGATAAGGGGGATAAATGGTAATAAAAAATACACATACAAAAAACACCTGGTTCCACTGTAAACAGAAAATTAATTTGTTTTATGTGAATTTTCTACCATTTCTGTTTTCTTAAGATAACACCATCTTTTCTCCTCATTAGGATCTTTTGTACATACACCATCAGAACTGTGTTTTTGAGAGCTTGTCTGTCCTCTCCAGTTGCCCTCTGGCCATGAAATGATACCTATTTTTGCAAAGTCTCTAATAGCTACCTGTCCCATTTCCAGGGGGGATCTTTGACTATGTCCAGCTGTCTCTCCCCACCCCCCCACCATTATCATAAACTAACTGTGAGACTACTTGAATAATTTTTTCCCAAAGTTCTTCACAACCTGCCCCCCACCCTCACATTTCCACCACAGCTTCTTCATTGATTGAAATTTGCTCTAGAAAACTTTATCTTCTACTTTCTTTACTCCCTCGGAGATAAAACAAAAAGCAAACTATGAATGTGTCAGATGCTCTGCTTTTCACCAAGCGATGTTTTCACAGATCTGAATAGTGTGAGTAGCTTACTGTGTTCTCCCTGGGGGCAGTTTTATGATCTGTGTCAAAAATGCATCCTCTGTTTCCTCTCTCAGGCCATGTTCTACTCCATCTGTTCCTCTCTTGGGTTTTCTCACTTACTCCTTTGTCTGGTGCTACTCTTGGGAGCATTGTGCATTTTCTGGAAGCCCTAAATCTTTTTGACTCCTCTCTGTGCTCTGGCCTTTTGGTAATGGGTGTGTCTTCTATGAATGGCTTCTATCCTTCAGTTGTATTTTAAGCCTTGAGACCCATAACAGTCTGACACAGAGAGACATACCAGAGCATGTGGGCTGCCCTTTGGATAACTTGCTTCATTTTGTTCACCATCCCTGCACTATATTTTGTGGATGGACATTTTGGACATCTGTAATGAGAAATTTTATTTTGGATGCCCCATGCAGGCACCTCGGAGTCTCTTACTCCTCTTGTTTGGTGGACATCTGTTGCTTTGAGGGACAGTGTTCCTTTCCTTTCTTGCTTCTGGAGATAACAACCTTCTCTTGCTTTGGGAACTGCCCTCATCCCCAGCCTCACCATCTTCTCATTTCTCTGTTGGAACCAACAACTGGCAACATTTCACCCTCTGGTTGCAGGGAAGGGCGAGTCCCTCATGCAGTTTCATGCCATCTCCTGAGATATGCTCATGAGAAAACACGTGTGCTAGTCTGGGTCAGTCTTCACCTGGGCGCACCTATGAGGTCATTAGTGGGGTGATATAGAACAAGACTGTGGGTAACAATTCTCTCCTTTCCTCCTGCTAAGAGAACCCTGTCCTTAAAGGCAGGTAGAGTTGAGGGGTAGAGAGACAGAGAGATCTGGTGACATCATTTGAGTCCCCGCATCCAGTTATACCTGTGGCCACCTTACTCCTAGACTTTGATTTTTTGCTTTTGCTGCCCTATGTTGAGAAGATTTGTAGCTAATGAGTTCTGAACAATGTGCACTTGGTATCTACTACTCTCCCGAGATTTAACTGACACTAAGCAGGTACCTACTTCGTTCCAGCACACGTATTCTCTCCCACAATTCTCGACATCAGTCCCATCAACTTGCTGATCATTCCCACCGTACAGAGAAAGGCATGAGACTGCAAGAGCGCACAGCTAGTCAAGAGCTCTGCTGGGATCCAAAGGCACATTTTCTGACTCCAAATTCAATAGCCTTTTTGAAACTTTTTTAAAATTATGATTCACAGAAAGAAATTTTTACAATATAGACAAATACACACACATTCTGTTAGGGTGGGCTATATTAAAGTGTGTATTTGACTGTTTTAACCTAATTAATGATAATTTCATATAATTCAATCTCTGTAGGTAATATAATAGGAACAAAAATATCATGAAACAATACTCATTATGTGTATTCTACTCTAAGATTTCTATTCTATCCTATTTCATCTTTTAAAATGCTGGTCACAGCCCCCAAAAACTGATTTTTTGATACCTGAAAAGACGTGACCTGCAGTTTGAGAAACCATGGCATCTGACACATTCATAATTTGCTTTCTGTTTTATTTCCCAGAGAGTAAAAAAAGTAGCAGATAAACTTTTTTAGAGCGAATTCCAAGCAATGAAGAAGATGTGTGAAGAAAAGTTTTTACACAGCAAAGGAAATCATCAACAAAATAAAAAGACAACCCACTGAATGGGAAAAATATATTTGCCAATGATACATCTGATAAGGAGTTAATATCCAAAATTTATAAAGAAGTTATAAAATTCAACACCAGAAAAACAAACAATCCAATTGAAAAATGGGCAAAGGACCTAAACAGACACTTCTCCAAAGAGGACATACAGATGGTCAGTGGACATTTGAAAAGATGTTCAATGCCAGTAATCATCAGAGAAATGCAAATTAAAACCACAATGAGATATCACTCCATACTTACTAGAATGGCTATCATCAATAAACCAACAAAAAATCAAGTGTTGGAGAGGATGTGGAGAAAAGGGAACCCTCATGCACTGTTGGTGGGAATGCAGACTGGTGCAGCCACTGTGGAAAACAGTAGGGAATTTCCTCAAAAAATAAAAAATGGAACTGCCTCATGACCCAGCAATGCCACTTCTGGGAATCTATCCAAAGAAACCCAAAACACTAATTCAAAAGACTATATGCACGTCTGTGTTCATTGCAATGTTATTTACAATAGCAAAGATTTGGAAGTAGCCCAAGTGTCCACAGTGGCTGAAAAAAGAATGAAATCTTAACTTTTACAACAGCATGGATGGACCTGGAGAGTGTTATGCTAAGTGAAATGAGCCAGTCAGAGAAAGACAAGTGCCATATGATTTCACTTATATGTGGAATCTAAAGAACAAAATGAACTAACATACAAAATAGAAAAAGACTCATAGATACAGAGAACAGACTTATAGCTGTCAGAGGGGTGAGGAGTTGGGGGGATGGATGAAAAAGGTGACTGGATATGAAAAAAAAAAACAAACCTCATAGACACAGACAACAGTATGGTGATTACCAGAGGGAGAGCGGGGAAGGGGAGGTAGAAGTGGGTAAAGGGGATAAATGGTGATGGAAGGAGACTTGACTTGGAATGGTAAACACAATACAACGTACAAATGATATGTTATAGAACTATACATGTGAAACCTATATAATTTTATTAACCCCACCCCAATAAATTCAACTAAAAAATACACGTGACTTTCTGAGTTTGTATTTGGGAACAAGGGTCCCAGACCAGACATTTCCACATCACTTCAGTTCATAGGTTAATGAAGAGTCTTATGCTAACAGGGATGAACAATTTTTGATAACAACATGTGACCTGGAAACAAACTCATTAATTTGCAAAAAGTTGCTCTGTTCTGATGTATCTGAAGCCTGGGGAAGCAGAACAGTGGTCCTGACTGCAGAGTGCTTTGCAAAGTATAAAAGATGCTGAGCTTCTGGAAGCCAGGCCTGTGAGCAAGGAACCAGAACAAAGGTTAGGCTGTCACCAATAAACTCCTCTCCATAAAAACAGTGAGGAGGACCAGCAGGCTTTGCCATATGCCAGGGGATTGCTCTGTGAAAAAGCACAAGGTTGGCTGCCCACCAAGGCCCTGGGCTCCCAAATAGAGCCTGAGTCCTGGAGGGAGAGAGATCCAGCTAAAAATAGCTGTGACGTCCCAACATCGGTTTTCTTTCTGTTTTTCTTTTTTTTTTTCCAGTGAGTTCACTAAAATAGCCTGGTGATAGATTTTTTCTTATTTTCTTTTTTTGCCTTTTAAGTGGAAAAAGGAAAACAGGGAGGTCAAGGGCTGAAGTTAAGCTTCTCAGAAGCCTGAAGTTTCTGCCCAAACACATGAGGTGTCAATCTGAGGCAATGGCCACGCCCACTCCCATGTGCAGCCACCTCCCGGAAGAGGCGAGCCAAGGCCTGGGGGTTTTCAGGGGGCAGCACAGACACCCCTAGCCCTGTGGGTGTGTAAAAGAGCTAACCAGAGACTGGACGGGCAGCCCGGCACTGGAGGGTGAACAGGTTTCCAGCTTGGGAGAAGGTCTCTGAGATCCAACCCTGGGCCCAGCACTTCAGGAAACTTAGCGACAGTTTTGAAATGGCAGCCCAGGTCTCTTATTCAACCAGCAGGTCAGAGTCAGGATGGCCCGCTGTCACTTGTACAAACAGCCCTAACCCAGGGAAATGGGTTTACCTGGAGCTAAGGTCAGATGAAGGAGCAGCTCTGCACAGTAGGTCGACTGCTTAAAAATACTTAGGGAATTCACTCCTGTTTTGGATTTCTCTGCCCTTGCCACAGGTGGAAGATGGCTGTCTCCCTGTTTGCCTCCTTGACTCTGGCCTCCCGAAGCCCTGAGCTCTGTGGGACAGCCTCACTCAGATCCCTCGTGGTGGAGTCCTCCCTGAGAGGGGGCCTCTACCCTGGGCACTCCTGTGGAAGACAAGCCCTAGGTCAGGCCTCAGCATCACAGAAGGAGGCAGTGCTGCTCCCTTAGAACCAGACCAACCCAAGGACAATGTAAAGCTGTGTGATTATAATAGTGTGAGTTCAAACCATGCTTTGTATTTTGTAAAGTGCTGCCGTCTATACTATCTATTTGATTTCTTTCACAGCTGCAGAGGGGGTAAGGAGGAAGCTTCATTCATTCATTGAGCAAAAATTGCTTCAACTATTTTACAGTTGAATACACCGAGGCCTGAAGAAGATGCGTGATCTGCCCAAGGCTATATATACAGTCAGTGAATTTTCGAAAGGTCAAATACAGGTCCTGTCTCCCCATCTATGCTCCTTCTGTACCTTGCAAAAGTTTCTCTGTGGAGTGAGGTTGGGGGGGTGTTGTTGAGGGGAGAGGGGCCAGATTGCAGATGGGATGTGGCTGGGTGGGATTCAGTATAGATGGTGACAAGACAGGAGGCGATATTGGCCTGTGCGAGTCTGTGTCCTACTGCTGGCATTCGAGTGTTGCCCCTTAGCAGTGTGTGGCCTTGGGCAAGAATTTAGCCCCTCCAATGGAGTAATCATTGGATGCACCTCACATGTGGTCAGGATTAAATCAGATAATATGTGTTAAGCCTGGTATAAAATAAATAATAATTTTAGTTACTTTATTACTATTATTTTCATAATGTTCATGGTCCAGAGCCTAATATCATGCTGGTAGACTCAGAAGTCTGGTTTTGCCAAAATACCAAGAAAAAATCTTGTCTCCAAGATTGATATTTCAAGTCAGAAGATAGGTGTGCACTTTCCAAGGTTAAGTGTGGCCCTGGCTACAGACTGGAGTCTGTGCTCTGTCCAAGGGGGCTTCACTCCACCAAGGCAGGTGGGTCCAAAGGATCTTGTGGGCTTGGCAGCTGATCATGTGCTCCTTGTCATAACCCCCAGGCTAATGACATTGGGCTAAGTCTGACTCAGCCATCTTCACAGTGTAGAGACCTGCTGCCGTTCACCTACGTGCTCACACACTCATTCATTCCCAAATGCTTCCTGAACCCCTACTATGTGCTGGGCGCTGCTCTGGCACAGGATTATGGCAGGAAATAAGACAGGCAGGCAGGCTCCTGCCCTCCCAGACCTTACTTTCTAGGGCTAAACAGGGCAAGCTCTCTTCCTTCCTCCAACCAAGGGTGCTGGGAGTGGACAGGGCTGACACTTACCCCTCACTCTTGCTGATGCCAGCAGCCCTCTTTCTGGAGACACGGATGTTTCTTTGGGGGATGTCAATGTAGAATTTCCCTGTGGGTGAAATGCAGTCACTAACATGACCTCTCTCCCCCAGCTGCTGGCTGTACTGCCTTGCTGCAGTCCAGACCCAGCAACATAACCCTACAGCCTGGTGTTGTGGGGACACCCACCCTCCCCTGCTCCTAACATTTCTCCCGCCCACACCACCCTGCTGTGGCCCCTCCTCAGCTCCTCATCTCTGCATCCCCCCTATCTCAGTCTCCTGTTCCTTAACATCCTCCCTACCATGTACTCCATTTTATCCTCTCCAGCAAACTCCAAGCCTTCTGGAATCTCAGTTCCGCCCCTGGGCCTCCTCTGGCCTTGACCATGGCCCTGCTCCCCCTCCCCGAGCCCCACGCGTCTCCTGTCCCCAGGGATCCTCTCCCAGGTGCAGCCTTGCTGATCGAGCCCTTCCTCCATCAGGTCTTGTCCCCACACCTTCTGTCTCCCTGGCCTCCCAGGGAGTGGTGTTCCTTCCCCTGATGGAATTCCCGTTCTCTCCAGGCCTCGCTGACCTCCCCCCACTGCCCCAGTCTCCACCTGCCTTCCTCCACTGGCTGCAAGGCCTCCCTACTCTTGGCCCTTATGACCTCTGCCCTCTCACTCTGGGGGGCACCTTCTTTCTGGGGCCAAGATCTGCCCTAATTTTCATATACATATTTCCCCCTTAAACAAGAGATTCCTTCAGTATTTTAAATTTTAGAAAAGTATGGGGGGATCAGGTTGGAAGGAAATATTACACAGAAATGGTACAGAAAGTAGCAAATATTTCAAGACTTGAGAAGATGAGACAGGATAGAAGCTTAGGGGATAGTGAATGAATACACCCAGTTGGGGACCCCTTAAATCTTCCAGACCCAAGTGCTGGACTGTTTCTTAAAGGTGGGTTTCCTGTGGCTCATAAGATTGTCAGTCATAGGCTAATTTTAGAGTGACCACTCTGAGGCCCTCTTATTTCAGGTTCTGGAGGAAAGCCTCGCACTGGGGTCCAACAATTACACCTTGTCCAGCAGTAGCCAGGGGCGTCCAACCTTTTGGCATCTCTGGGCCACACTGGAAGAAGAAGAGTTGTCTTGGGCCACACATTAAATATATTGTGACATGCAATCACAAAAAAAAATCATAATGTTTTAAGTAAACTCACGATTTTGTGTGGGGCCGCATTCACAGCCATGCTAGACCGCAGGTATCTGAAGGTCCCCGCCTGGACACCCCTGGGACAGTTTCTCCTTAAGAGTGGGTTTTGTTTTCAAAGTTACCTTGTAATGGAACAGGAGCTCATTTTCCCATAGAAACTCTTAAATATAAGGTAGTTAAACACCAGCCAGTATGCAGAATGCCATCACTCACAAAGCTGTTGCCCACAATTTTAACTGGCCTGTGGATCCTGAGTGCCACCCCAGGCTTGTTGGCAGGAGATTGAGAACCAGGGCGCAGAGGTGGCATTAGAGCGACAGTTACCCAACAGGCTGGTCTGTGTGTGAGCCATTGCCTCTAGGTCATGGGGAAGTCTTCTTACAAATGTACATTTCTAAACCCTATATGCGACTTGATAAATTAGAGTTTAAGGATGGGGGTCCCCAGGAATCTGTTTTAGAACTAGGTCCCTAGGTAATTTTTATACATCTTAGAATCCGAAGGCCATTGGCAGCCCCCTGAGCACTCAGTGGGTGGGTATGGATGCAGCGCCAGGAAGATTCTACCATCGACCCAGTTTTACAGATGAGGAGACGTAGGCCTCGGAGGTGTCACTTTGAACTGGCATAAGTCTGGATGTAAACCCACGCTCTTAGCCACTCTCTTACCATTTGTTGAGTGCTGATTGGTTGCCAAAATGCAGCAAACGCTGAAACCACCAAGGCCATCGCAAGGGCTTTGAAACCCAAAGAAAATGCCCTTCCCACTCCTAGCCCCTGGAGGTGCTCAAGGCTGCCTCCTCCTCACTGTGCTCTTCATCTTGCCGGCTCCTGGGCTGTGGGAGAAAAACCAAGAGACCCCGGAAACACCCTTCCCTCGCTTTATATCTCCCAGGGCAAATGAGAAATTACAAATAACCCTCATTTATTCATCTGAGAATTCAGAGCATCTGGCACAGTATCCGGCGGTATCTGACATAGTATATAGCACCTAGCAGGCATTCGAAAATATTAAAGGATAAGATGGATGGATACCCCGTTTGCTGGTGCACCATGCCAGGCAAGGAGAGTTTTCAGGGAGAAGAGCAGGAGCGGTGGGGGATGGGACGTAATCTGACAGAACAGGAGCCGGCTGATTTAGAGCACATCCGTGTGGCATTACATTTCTTTTCAAATGCAACTCAAAATCTACTTCCTCCAGGAGGAGTGCCAAGTGGCGTCCCAGAGCAGGACAAGTTGTACCTTCACGGGAGACTGGAAGCTGGAGGGTGGAAATGCCATCATTAATCCACAAGCTGCAGGGGGGTGGCAGCCCTGGCCTCCACCAGGAAAGGCAGGAAAAATAAACAGCACTTGAGTTGTACGCCTCCCCGGTGCCCCCGACTGTGAAGGACTAAGAAGGCAGGCAGAAAGGATTCCAGCTCATTTACAAGCCTCGGCTATTTTTAGCTCATTGATCCCTTGGGGGGCCTCCAGGGCTCACTGGTTTGAGGTGAAAGCTGGGGAAAGCTCTGTAATTCTTTGCATCCGAGCAGGTACAGTACTGCCTTCACCAGGTACTTACTGGCCTCTCGGACTGAACTTCTCTCTTCACAGGGCAGGAAGGACAGAATTAGAGTCAGGGAAGGAAGGGCACGGATATGAGACTGAGCCATGGCAAGACACAGGGAGGCCCGTGCCAATGGCCAAACTGGGTCAGAAAGAGCAGAGTTTTGAATGCAAACCAGGATATGTGGCTAACTGCCTCAGCAGGGCCAGGTGCTTGCCCGGTGGGTGGTGGGCTCCTTCCCAGCCCCGCAGGGCCCATGGGCGAGACCTCACCTCCGGCCGGCCTTGAGAACCAACTGATGACGATCTAGAAGCCCCCTGCTTTTCCTTCCTTCCCCGGAGCCCTGAGGTCTTTTTGTTTCTTAATCATCATCCCTTCCTAAAAGCGGTAAGGGAAAAGAAAGGAAGCAGTTCAAATTAAGGCAGCTGTCTCCTCATCATCTCTAGTTTAAAATCAAAATGGTGGGAGAGATGAAAGCCACTGCCTAAAAAGAGATCACCTGCGGATTTTGTGAATTACCGAAGGGTTCTGTTATCCCTGCTCTGTTTCTGATTGGCACAGATAGTCAATACATGGCTTTTTTTTTTCCTTTCGTATTCTGGAAGTAAGGGAAAATGATTGTCTGGCTTTCCCTCCCTCTAAGTACAGGCTGCTTAATTTAAGACGCTTTGTGAAATTACCTTTGTTCTCATGATTTCTTAGCAAATAAGTGAGTCATGGTAACAACTCCATGCGTGTTAAGTTGATTTGTAACCAAGAAGTTGTGGATAAATTGAAGTTTTGTATTTTCATAGGCTGAATCATATTTTAAACAGCCTGGAGAGTTGAACAGCCACAGACTCGCTAGTGAATCCTCTAGAGAAAACTCTGAATCCAGTTCCTCAGCAGCACTGGATGCAGTTATCTGCGGCCTTCGTGAGACAGTTGTGACGCCCTGACTCCCGCACTCACCTGGCTTCCCTCCCAGGTCACTGGCTGTGCTTCTCAGTGTCCTCTGCTGTCTCCTGCCTCTGCCAGACCTTGAAGTACTGGAGGGACACAGGGTTCTGCCTTTGGTCCTCCTGTCTTCATTTCCCTCTTACTAGATAATCTGAAGGGTACCCATCCCCTGCATTCCGATGACTCCCCAGTTTTTATCTATAGCTGGTGTCAAGGTGGAAATGTTTTCTTCTACTTTTCTGGGTCCTTTGGCTGGTCTAATAAATTGACATACAAAACATTAATGGGAGAAAAACAAATTTAATTTCGTGTGCATGGGAGCCTCATAAAAACATGAGACCCAATGGCAGTCAGACAATTGAGACTAACATGCCATCCTGAGCTAAGGAATGCGACAGGGGCCTGGGGCTTCAAAGGGGAGGAGAGAGATTCACAGGAAGATAGAAGAGCAGATCTTTGGTAATGAGGTGTTTGCCTGTCAAACAGGTAAGACTTCTGTGTTTGGGCCATGTCCCCTAACAAACCTTTTAGGCAATTAAGGAAGAGAGGAAGGTTTCCCTGAAGTCTGTTGGGTCTTGATTGTCTTCAGCTCAAAATAATCCACATGTCAAAGGGGCACATTTTGGGGAGGCATATTCTGCTCCCCGTGAGCAGAACTCGCTGGATCTCCCTGTGAGTTCTAGATGGACAAACACAACTGCCAGCTAGTAACTCATTCACATATCTGAAGGCATCTCAAACTTAACAGGACTGGGGGCAGGGAACAGCGGGCAAAACAAAACTATTATTCTTTTCACTTCAAAATACATGTCTTCCCTAGATGTCCCATCTTAGTGTATGGAGCATCATCAACCAAGTTGCTAAGGCCAAAACCCAGAAATCATCCTGGATTCCGTAATCCTATTGGTTCTAAACCAATGTGTAATCAGAATCTGGCCCCCTCTCAACACCTCATCGCCTCTCCCTGGGCTGTCCATACAGCCTCCTTCCTAGGTCCCTGCTTCCACTCTTGCCTCCCAGTCCATCCTCCACAGAACAGAGCAAGCCTTTGAAAGTGTAAATCAAATTCTATCACTCCTCTGCTTAAAACCCACACTTGGAATAAAGTTCAGGTTCCTCATCCAGGCCTTCAAGAATCTAAATCAAGAGCTGACATACCAATGCTCTTGGGTCAAATAAGCAACCCCTCCACCTCCCACCTGTTTTTGTAAAGAGAATTTAATTGGACACACCCACACCTGTTTATATATAAATTATTTATGGCTGCTTTGTCACCACAAGGGCAGAGTCAAGGAGTCCTAACAGAAACTGTGTGGCCCTTTATAAAAAATGTTTGTCTTTCCCGGCTCTAAATGACCTGGCTCCTCCCTACCCCTCCCACCACCTCTCCCTTTATTTGCTGCCTTTCACAGTGTTCTAGACACCCCGGCCAGCTTGCTCTCCCTTGCCCATGCTAGGCCCTGCCATAGCATCTTTGCACTTGAGGTTTTTGCTAGATTTGCTCTCTCCCTAGATCTTCACATGGCTAATTCCTCATCATTTAAATCTTGGCTCATATATCACCTCCTTGGAGGTTATTATTCTAGCCAAAACATCATTAAGCCCGTTAGTCTTTATTATATTTGCCTATTTTCTTTTCTTTATAGTACCTCTCACAAAGGGGAAAAATCTATGTCTGTGTCAATGTGTATGTCTGTGCCTGTGCCTGATAGACACCTGTGTCTGTGACTATGACTGTGTATTTATGCATGTTTATGCCTATGTCTGTGCCAGTGCACATGCCTCTGTATCTACATCATCTATGTATCTATCTAGGACTGTGCCTTTCCCTATGTCTGTGCCAGTGCCCATGCCCCTGTATCTACATCATCTATGTATCTGTCTAGCACTGTGCCTGTCCCTATGTCTGCGCCTGTGTCTGTTTATATCGATGCCTATGCCTGCATCTACGTTTATATCTATGTGTATCTGTGACTGCAAATATGGGAATATGACTTAATTATCTATCTTCCTCATCAAAATGTAAGGAGCTTGCAGGCAGAGACTGACTTATTTATCTCTATGTACCCAAGACCTACTACTGTGCTTGTAACATAGTATACCCACCCATTAAATATTTGTTGACTAATTGATTAAATCTTTGCAAAGCAAATCATTCTTTATGATATAAATAATCAGGCTTTACTTTGTTATGCAAGTTCAGATGTTTGTGTATCAAATTTTCTTCATTTTCTATATACTTCTGTGCTGGCGAAAATTCTTTGGAAACTATATGCTGCTATTTTTGTTATAATTAATTTCTACCATTGAGGGCTCAGCATCAGCTAGGTACTTTACATATATTATCCCATTTTACTTCTTATAACAACTCTGTGAGAGACGCTGCCACCTCCCTTTATAGGTGAGGAGATGGACATGGAGTTGCTAATAACTTGCCCTGGGCAACACGGCTAGAAATTTACAGAGCCAGAGTTTTAACCCATAACTGTGTGGCTTCAAACCCCATGCTGTTACTGTTACCCCAAGCTGTGGGCGAGTCCTTCCCCTGTGCTGTTCCTGCATAATCAGCAAATCTTCATGCACCAGCGGGTTAGTTTATACCATCCTGTCAGGCTCTAGGAGAAAGTTAGACATCACTACACCCATCCCACCAGAAGCACGAGCTGTTCCCTTTCTTCGTATTCCTTCTCAACCACAGCGTTGACACAGTAGACCGTTCTAAGAACCCGACACATCTCCTTGCCAAGATATTCTGTCATTAGTGACTAATTTGAGGTGTGTAGAGATTATTCTGCTTTTTAGAGTTTCTTGTAAAAGTCAAATAGTCCTGGGTGGAGCACTACTTTATCAGAGATGAGTTGACTCTGAGTGTGGAACCCTGGAGAGGAAGACCCAGACAGACTAGAGAGATGTGGGAGAGCTGCAGACCTCACTTATTCATTTTACTTATCCTCAGCAACGCAGAACATTTGATGACCGAGAAGGAGGTTCTCCCTGTGGTTAAGTAACCAAAGGCAGGTTATAACCTGGTATACTGTACCCGGTATGTACAGTGTGGTCCACTTTCCCCCATGTGAAAACCCCATACCTACTAACAAGCTTATTATGTCAGTAATGAAGTTATGAGTAATTTTTCTTTTCCATTTTTGCTTTTATATGTTTTCTCCAATGAACATGCATTACATTTTTAATAATACAAAAACCATAAAGGAAAGGAAATCTCTCCCACTGGCCCCTTCTTTTCCCTCCTCAGGCCTCCACTGTGGTAAACTTATAACGGGACTGTTCCTGTGGCTGCAAAGGGTGCCCTTCCTCCAAGTCCTCTTGGCTCCATTGTGTCTTGCACACAGCTGCTTTGTTAAAGCATAGCTCAGATCTCGGAGCTGCTCGAACCAGCCCCTACTCAAGCAGTTGCTCTGCACGATATCTCGCTGGTGCTTGCAGCTGGGACAGAACTAGCTCTGAAGAACAGGAAGCCCTGTGGCCTGGGTCACCCTTGCAGAGTGGCAGCTTCAGAATAGCTCCGTTTGGTCATCACCTCAGGGCCCCGGTGGTGAGTGGTGGTGAGTGACGGCTCTAGCTGGGAACTCCCCTCAGAGCACTTAAGGGACGGAGCTTCCCCAGGTAGTTCCCAATGCCTTGAAGCCTCAGCTCCCCAGTTTCACAAGCAACAAAGTGGTGGTAGTGAAGTCAGGTGCTGCAAGAGCCTCTTCCTGCTCTTGAACACAGGCACAAAGGAGCCTCAGGGAAGTCTAATGACATTCTGGGAAAACAGTGGGTGTGCATTTGTCTCAATTACACATTTTTCCTGCATTAGCTTGGAAAACTGGAAGAAGACAGTCTGCCTAGAGAGCAGGCTGCTTATCGAATCAGGCTCAGCAGTAGACATTAGTCTCTTGCTGCTAGGCCATTGCAGCGAGTGCAGACCAGGAAGGATCTGGGATAATGAAATACCATTAAGTGAAAAGAGCTTGTTATAGAGGGAGTCCATGTCTGTAAATGCATGTGAAAACTATTTGCATACTACGAATTTTAAAAAAAAGAATGGAACCCAGGCAACAAACGTTTCAAGTGGTGATTTTTATTTACTAGTATATATGTGTGCCCACATATATGGCTTTTCAGTACTTTCAGATATTTTTGGTGGCCAGTGTGTATGGTTTTTGGAAATAGAGAAAAACATGTATGCTTTTAGAAATGAAAAGTAATAAAAGGTACCAAAACAAACAAAAACCATTGTGGTTTTAGCAGTTCCTTATACAATTTTCTATTCTTTTATGTATGTCTCAAGTTTTTATAAATTTAAAAAGTCATAGATAATTCACTACTTTGACATAAACGCTCACATTTTTAATGTTGTTTACATTATTTTACACCTATATTAACATAATTCATACTATATTTTAAAAAATTTAGGCAAATAGGGCACTTCTGTATCTTTGCCACATTTTTGGTTCACAACCAGCGCGAGGCAGTAGGTTTAACAGGTCTGTCTTTGTAAACTGATGTGATGTGTGGTGTGAACTGTTGTAGGCTCTTGTGCCACCAAAATACAAGTTTTTAAAAAAATAATTTATATTCCTGGTAAAGGCTAGGCTACCTGGCTTGATCCAAACCATAAGCAGTTTTTGTACTAATTATTTAACAGATGTTTGAATAGCCTAGAACCTGGTGAAGAATTTTGCCAAAGTCCAAAGGACAGGTAGTCAGCTGGTGGGGGAGGCGCATCCACCTAGTTCTGGGGCTCCTATTTTAATAACACTTCAGTGAGCTTTTAAAAATTGGGGAACCTGGAAGCAAAGGAGAAACCAAAAATCTGTTTTTAATGTCGAGTTTATTGAGAAATAATTTATATATAGTAAAATTGACCTGTTTATTATGCAGTTCTATAAGTTTTAACAAATGCATGCAATTGTCAACTGGTGAAGATAGACCATTTCCACACATGAAAAAACAAAAATCTCAAAATGAATCATAGAGTTAAGTATAAAGCCTAAAACTGTAAAACTTTGAAAGCTCATTGAGGTGTTATTAAAATAGGAGCACAAAAACTGGATGTTTAACTTTATTTTTTTAAGAACTGTCAAATAGTTTCAAAAATACCTTTGAGCCTCCTGGTAGGCAACCCCTCCCGCTCCTCCCTGCCCTCGTCAACCGCTGATCAGTGTTCTAGTGTTCTCTTGGAAGTTTCACCTCTTCTTAATGTCATGTGTAATTTACGGTGTAGCCTTTTGAGTTTGAATGCTTCTACTTTCCAGAATCCATTTGAGTTTCACCCATTTTGCTGTGTGTGTCAATACTTCGTACTGCTGATCAGTATGCATTGTGTAGAGGTTCCATAGTTTGTCTGTCTGTTCACTGGTTGAAGAACATTTAAAGAACATTGGTTCTGGTTTGGGGCAATTATAAATAAAGCTATTTCAAACATTTCAGTACAGGTTATTGTGTGAATATTTTCTTTCACACTCAGGAATGAGATTGCTAAATCATGTGGTTAGTATATGTTTAACTTTACTTAACAAAAGAACACTCTCAAATAGATGTCAAAAATTCTGTACCATTTTGCATTCCCACGGGTAATGTATGAGAGATATAGTTGCTCAATGTCTTTGCCAGTATTTGTTCTTTTTTTTTTTTTTTTCCCATTCTAATAGACTTACACACCAGGCTCATGGTAATTCAGACACGTTTCATTTGTATTTCCCTGGTACCTAATGTTGTTGAAAATGTTTTTAGGTTCTTATCTCCTATCCATATATCTTCTTTGCTGAAAAGTATGCTAAAATCTTCTGCCAATTTACAACATTGGGTTGTTTGCTTTCTTGTTATCACTTGGAGGGTTCTCTCTATATTTCAGAACCAGAGGCTTTATCAGATACGTGTTTTGCCAATATTTTCTCTCATTCTTGGCTTGTCTTTTTTTCTCTCTAGTATCTTTTCTTTTTCTTAAATATTTTATTTATTTTTTAGAGAGGGGAAGGGAGGGAGAAAGAGAGGGAGAGAAATATCAATGTGTGGTTGTCTCTTGAGCGCCCCCGCACTGGGGACCTGGCCTGCAACCCACACATGTGCCCTGACTGGGAATCGAACTAGTGATCCTTTGCTTCACAGGCCCGCACTCGATCTACTGAGCTACATCAGCCAGGGCTCTAGTATCTTTTGAAGAGCAAGTATTTTAATTTTGATAAGGTCCTATTTGATCATTGCTATCTTTTATGAATCTTACTTTTTGTGTTGTATCTGAGAAATCTTCATCTAACCTAAGGCCACAAAGGCTTTCTCCTATGTTTTATTTTTCTAGAAGTTTTATAGTTTTGGTTTTATATTTAGGTCTATGATCCATTTTCAGGGTTTTTGTTTTTCATGTATGATACCTGGCATGGATCAAGGTTCTCTTTTTTACATTTGCCTGCCTATTTGCCAAAATCACCTTTGAGTGACCTGTAACGTGGGTTTACTGGACAGCTAAGTATACATATGGTTAATTACCTATTGTAGTTGTGTTTGCCTATGTGTCCTCAGTAAGTCCTGTAATTATCCAGTTAGGCAAGCATTTCTCAAGTAACTGCTATAATCCGCTATAATCCAAGATATTAACCATGAGTGACCACTGCCCTCAAGGTGTTTATCATCCAGTGTGAGAGAGCCATGTCCCGAGGACTGTAAAATGACACACAGAGACAGGAGCTACATATCATCTGCCCAAACATAACATGTGAATCATATTGATACAGGGTACAGCCAAGAGGGGACTCCCAAGAAGGGATTTTGAATGGGGTCCAGAACTTGAGGTATTCAGGAAATATTAGGACGTCCTCACCTCTTCCCCCATAGGTGTGAGGTGGGGGAAGGGACACATGGAGCAGGAACATGCAGAGCTGTTTTGTGCAGCCACAGCTTTGCAGTTAATCCATGGCATGGTCATCTAACATACCGACAGCCTTTGGCTGGTCGCTTAGATATGTTCAATAGCTGTGGCCATGCTCTGAGCCAGGGGGATAGAAGGAACTTCCCCCCAAGGTCCCCCGAGTTACAGTGCCTGCATGAGAGCTTGGAGAAAATTGGCTCCATAACGTGGGGCCACACCTGCCCAGACTCACGATGACAGCGCAGTAAACCTGGAATAATACAGGAATGCTGGTAGGTGTAACTGATTGTGGGAGGAGTCAGAAATGGAGGCACAGAGGAAGACTGGCACAGGGATTAAAACCTAGACTCGGCAGTCATTGAGGAGAGAGCCACATGCTTCTGCCAGAGTGAAGACCCCTGCAGCTTTAATGGAGAGAGGAACCACGCGGCTTTGCCAGAGTGGGAACCCCTGCAGCTTTGGTAGAAGAGGACCACGTGGCTTTGGGGTGCTCCTTTTGGCCGAGTGGCCTGGGTGGAAGAAAAGTGAAAGAACTCTTGCCAGTAGGCCACAAGAAGGTACCACATGGCTTTGGATTAATCAGAGATCCTGCCTGGATGGTGACACAGCTGACGGTGTCAGGAGCCTGAAACACAGATGTTCGCTTCTTTTCCTGAGATACAGTACCCCAAATTAGGGCAGGGGGAGAAGAAAGCTCTGTGGGTGTCTATGGGTGTCCTAAAGGACTTTGATATTTTAATGAAGACACTAGGTCACTACTTTAAGTCTGTATAGCTTTAAATAAACATTTCCTTTCCTTTTCACAAATCTCTGGCATTGAAAGATGTCTTTCCTATAAGGTGGAAGACATAATGAATCTGGGGGGGTCCTTTCAGTAATAGTATATCATCTTCACCCCCCCTTGGCCCTTTTGTTCTGTTACAATATCATAATTCATGTCAAAAGCCTACTAAGTTATTCAGGAAGAAGCTATGACAGGCTGAGAATGGAGTGACTGAGTAACTGACCCATCTCTTTGGACAACTGGCCCATGAAGGACACGGCAGAAATGCCAAGTCAGAATGTTTGAACGCTTCCTTACAAATGACAGGGACCTGAATATCTAGATGGGAATACTATATTAAAATGCCGGAGAACTAGTTAGAATCTTGATCTTGAGATAACTCATTTTGCAGCTTTAATCAAATCACTTCAGCATTCAGGGCCTCAGTTTCCACATCTTGAAAGTGAGAAACTTGGACTAGATATTGCATGTGTCTCTTTCAGGAAAATAAATGTGAAACTGTCCAGTTTGGTGCAATAGCAATGACACACTGAAGGTTACTATCATACTAGATGAGGTGATAGGTGATAGACTAAAGAGCCTAATCATCGAACCGGTAGGCAAATATAACATATGGGTGGTAGGATAAAAGAATATTTCTCATACTAAAATTAAGACAGATTTATACACCATATTTATAGAGGGGTAAAGAGAATTCCTGAGAAAATAAATTAGTGGACATTACTGATATTTTCAATAGCCCATAACAAGATTTTGTGCAAAGTTTATTAGAGTATTTTCCCCGTATTAGTGATACCTCAGTCCCTCCATTATGTCTAGGGACATGCCTAAGAGATAGGAAGTAAAAGACACAGGAAAAAACAACACTTTTCTGGGTGGTGAACTAGAAAGTGGAGCAATCCGAGTAAGGTATTGGCCTTAGTTAACATTTTATGTTTCGCATGGAAAAGAGTGAAACTGATATTAAACACGTCCGATTTGTGAATGTCAATCCAATGGGAACAAACTCCTGTGTAATCTTACAAATCTGGAAGTTTTAGGTAAGCCACATTTTATTTATAATGTGATGGGCAGCCATGGGACTAGTTAAGAAAAGGACAGTGACTTTGATCATTCCCAAAGATGGTAATTTCTACACTCTAAGGGTTTGCAAGGTCAAAACTAGTGAAAGAGGCTGGAAACATCACTAACCTGTGATGGGATGCAGATCACCTCCCAGCTGAATGCGGATCAGCAACATTCTGTCACCGTAACGCAGTGGGGAGTCTCCAGACTGGGAAACCTTGAGTGAATCAAATCCTGGTCGTTGAATGTTAAGGAAGACAAAACTGAGCTGAAGGATTTATATAGTGAATGGAAATGCTGCCACATGAGGCCAGGTAGAAAAAAAAAAAGAAAGAAAAAGAGGCTCAATTTAGAAGTATTAAGACCTGATGTAGACTATGATCTGCTATAAAAGTATTAACATTCTGAAAAGAATACATTAATATTTGTTGCAAAATACCAGAATGAAGAGGAAGGCCCAGTGAAGCTGTAAGTGCGTACATAACAGATCCTGAAGCTATGAATCTCGTTACTGCAGGAGAAGACCAAAAATGATCATTTCGACAATTTCATACGAGAATTAGCTAATAACCTTTTGGGTTCAATTGTCCATTGATTCCAAGGAATCTAATGCTTTCAGGATGATATCATGGAAAGGCTGCTTGCCATCTTGATACCAGGAAGCCAATAATCAAAAAATTTTCTTTCACTTCCTATGAGATCATAAAAAGTACTAACTTTTACTTTGCATTCAGAGGAATCTCATGTGGTCAGCAGCTTTGTTTGTCAAGTCTACAAATTTACGTTGGAAGGAAATGGCTTCTGCAGGTTTACTTTCCCAGGCCAAACCAGCAGCTTCCAACTGAGGCCCTCCCCTTGCAGGGTTGGCTGTGGCTGTCTAACCAGGGAAAGGAAGTCTTAAGTGGCCTATTCATTAACTGTCCATTCCTGTGTTAATCATTCTCTTGACCCCACTGAAATATTTAGATAGTTATAATGAGCAACCAAGGGAATTTTTACAGTCTCACTCAGATTCTAAAATAATATTATACAGTAAAAGGAAAATTTGAAATTTCACTTTGAAAAGTACTGTGCAGTAATTTCAAGCCTACTTGAACAGGAGACACCAGATGCAAACAGTTTGGTGGTATAATCACTCGAAACTTACAACAAAGATAGCCCAGTGAATATTTAGGCTATTGCAAGGTAATTGTGATTCGTGTAATTCAATTCACTAAATGAGTTATGTGTTCAAAATAATCCTTCTTTGCAATCCTTCAGATAAAGTACCTTGATGGTCCCAGAAGGGCTGAAGGAGTTGGTGGATAGGCAGTATGGCCAGTGGTGGACACGGCCGCGAAGAAGGCGGTTTTCTGTCATGGCACAACCGAACACACAGCTGTCCTGAGGGCTGTCTCTATGTGATTGCTTTCTCTAAAAATGAGATTTCTGAAACAGCATGTGTTTCTCCAGTGTCTTTATCTTCACCTTTGCTAAGGGCATGGAGTACATACAGAGTAACACACCAGGCCTGCCCTTACCATAGTATTCTAATTCTAATTCTAAGCCCGAGTGGGCTACTCGTGTTTCCAGAAAAAAGAAAAGACAAGTGGTGGTATGGTGGTGTGGCGGGGGTGTGTTGTGCAGATAGCACCTGAGCTCAACTGGAGGAGACACAAGGAGGGTTGCCATGATTTTTGGGGCCAGCTGCACAGAGAGTTCAAACAGCTGCTGTGAGTGTCTTTGAAGGGGAAACTTATGTAAGATTCCTTTTAATTTGCTCATGACTTGCTTAAACCCAGCAAACCAATGGAGTAAATTACCTTTGTTCTCACTCGAGGGATATCTACTAAGAATTCCAGGGCTGGTTCTTTAGCAGGGCTGACATCCAGCCAACACACACAGGCGAAGCTGCCCCAGTTGTTAAACATACTAAAAATATTTTTGTGCTCTTTGGAAGCGAACTGCAGCCTGAACCGCATTGAGCGCAGCCAGCTACCTTATTTGTCCTGGCTGCTCCACTGGGACCCACAGACCTCTGCCCAGCCCAGCAACCGAAGGGTGAATGGTTAGCTCTGAAGGACCTTTGCCCTAGTATTGCAATGTTCACTTTCTACCCACTGTTAAATATTTCAGTTATCCTGTCTGTTCCCAGACATTGGTTGTAATTGACACTGGTGACCCAACTGGGAAGTTATTAAAAAGTGATCTAGTGCAAGATGACAAGGGAGATGGGTAGAGATGGGTGAAGAGACTACCTCCAGGTTGCTTGGTGATGGTGAGTAAGGGGCGCCTAGACCTGAGGGGCCTTGGGCAGACTGTGTGAAGGGCTCTCCTTGGTCCTGAGTGGTACAGCAGTGCCCGACTGCTGCCTCTAGGTGATGTTGGGAAGAACACATCACAGCTGAGAAGCAATAGGAGTCCCAGAGGAGGATGGTCCTATGTAAATATGCAAGAGGATTAAAAATAGGAAGAGAAAATGAATCCAAACCACCAGTGTATTTTCAGCCTGCCAAGGTCCTGGAGACCTGCTTCTGACGCACTTCAATGTGAATGGCACGCTTACCAAAATAAGAGGGAATTTAGCCCAACTGAGGGACACAGAAGGAAGGCTAGCGGAACAGTTCCGGATGGGGTAGTGTAAAAGTGTCTGAAGAACGTGCAATTCCTCCAGAGAGCAAATGCTGCCAGGGGCTCCAGTCGGCACGCACATGTGTGCTGTCAGGACTCACCGCACTCACACATGGCCCTTCAGTGTGTGGTATAAAGTTTGGCCACACAGTAAAATTTTGTTCATTTAGAATATATTTATTGTGTTTACAAATTTGTCTCAATTAGAACTGAAAAATGCATGAGTATGAGTAGGCTTCCTGCAAAACTTTCTAGCAAATGATTTATTTATTATCATTGCTTATTTCATCCATACCCATTTCCTCCACTCCCTTTTTTTTATCCTCACCCGAGGATATGTTTTTTCATTGCTTTGAGAGACAGAGAGAGAGAGGGAGAGAGAGAAAGAGAGAGAGAGAGAGAGAGAGAGAGGAGACATCAGTTGATTGCCTCCTGTATGTGCCCCAGCAAGGGAATCAAACCTGCAACATTTTGGTGCATGAGGTGATGCTTCAACCAACCGAACCACGTGTCAAGGGCCCATTTCCTGCACTCTTCACTCCCCTGTGGTCAATGTAAGTCCTTCTGAGGGACAAGTGTTTTTTTTGTTTAAGTGGCAATCCCTATTACAGAGGAATTTTGAACTTCACATTTCATTCAGGCTCAGAGGAGTGAATCCCTACCAGTAGGTTTTTGAGCAGTATTACGATGGGTGAGAGGGGGCTCTTTGGGTGTTTGGCTCACTATAATTCATGTTCTCTGGTCTTGGCAGGAAAGGTCCCTGAACCAGCGGGTACTTTACATTTCAAGGGCACGGCTGTTCGTGCAGCCAAGATGTCTCTGTTTCTCATCGCCAAGCACCAGCATGACAGATTTGCCTTAATCAGGTCAGGCTGCTCTAACAAACATACCATAAACGGGTGGCTTAAATGACAAACATTTACTTCACACAGCTCTGTTGGCTGGAAGTCTGAGCTGGGTTCTTGGTGAGGGCCTTCTTGCTGGTTGAGATGGTGACTTCTTGTGTCCTCACGTGGTGGAAAGACAGAGAGCAAGAACTCCAGTCTCATCTGGTCAGAGCACTCTCCCACTCTTGTGACTGCACCTAAACCTGATTACCTCCCAAAGGCCTCTTCCCTAAATATCGTCACCCTGGGTGCTAGGCCTTCAACATACGGAGTTTGAGAGGGACACAAACACTCAGTCCACAGCAGGACTTGATAGATTTCGAGCTGAGGAGTGTCTCGGTTTCCTGGGCATTAACACCACGAGCTGGGTCATTGTGGAGCATGAGCCAAGGGGGCACACCAGTGGGAGTGGGGCCAGCAAAGCAACAGTTTGAGAAACAGGGAGGAACATCAAGGAGTATTTGTCATTGATAAGAGAATTGCTGGCCCATGATAACAGTAAAATGCAGATCAGCATTAAGTTGGTTCATTACTAATTTTTTGTTCTCTGCAGACAACGTGTGCCTTTATTTACAGCATGGGTGGGGCCACTCCCACAGCTAGTACTACCACCCCTGCGCAGCTCACTGCAGCACCACAGGGTGAAGCTGCGTCTCAGGTTCCTGAACACCTGTCACAGTTGTCTGTGAAACCTAAAGTCTGAGAAGTTTTCTCAGAATAAATTGATGATGGCCAAGTTAAGAAAGGAGGCGGAGGTAGGGCAGGGAACTTGGACCCTTATGTACCACAAAGGCATCACTTCTGTCAGGAGGGGAGAGACGGAGTCTTCCACCACCCTCCTTCCAGTCTCTGGTGACTGCAACATCACAGGAGGACCAGCTTGTGTCCTCTGGTTGCCAGGGTGATTTAAAAATAGCTTCTGCAGCCAGGGAAGGGGGTGCAGGGAGAGAATGAAGATAAGTAGCTTTTTGCAGAAAAACTATTGATAGTGAATCCTGCCTCGGCTTCATCTGGAGTGGGAAGTCTCTTATGTTCACTGTACTTCTTGCTGTTCTTTGTATTCCATATTTTCTCCAAGGGACACATGAAAAATTCTAGTATGATTTAAAAAAATCATGTATGTTATCAAGGTGAAAGTTGTGTGTTCTTCCCTTAGACATTTAACCCTTAAACACATCCCCGTGAAGGCAGAATAGTAGCATGGCAGCAGAAGTGGCTTTCTCTTGCCTTAGGAACTCCCAGAGATTGTAAAGCAAAGGCAAGGCTTCTTGGAGGCAGAGGGATAGAGTAGATGACCTTCCCGGCTCCTAAATTCAAATCGTTACTGCATGCTGACTCGCCCAAAATCTTTTCGAAGGAAGCTACTCAGAACCCTCTCCAAGGTCTGGCTTGTCGTCAATCAAAAGGTTTTTTCTCACATTTAACCCAAACCCCTCCACGCTGGCCTGCAAGATATTTCTGGTGGGCTCAGGGATGAGCAGAGCCCCATGGCCAGGCACCCACCTAGAAGCAGCACTGGTACAGACACCACCTGCAGGGCACTGGGGCATGGTCTCATTGAGGTGGGGCATGGAGGAAGACAGCTATTTGAAAGCTTTGTTGCCTTGTATGTTTTCCAATTATATTTGGTGACTCTGGCCAGGCTGACAAATCTTACCTTGGGCGGGGCCTTAGTGCCTCCACTCTGTGCCAGGACTTCAGCTCCTTCTTCCGTAAAATGAGGAGTTAACCTTGATGAACTCTAAGCCTCCTTCCAGCTCTAGGGTTTGACAAGAGTTGTTTGGGGGTAAACTATTGCTTCTACAGTGTTTACAATGTGCCCAAACCCCATTTCCCCTTGGATCTTTGCCACAGTATGAATTACCACACACACAAGTCTAGGGTCCAGGAGCACACTGGAGGCCCAAAGACTCCCTCCAGTCCATAGGTGAGGCAGGAGATAGTCAGGAAGGACACTCCAGAGGCCCTGCAGGGCTAAGATAAAAAACATCCATACATGACAAAGACCCCCTAAGACCGGTTGTTCCTGTTTTCTGGGATAACTCTGAATCATGGAATGCACCTGCGCACTACCCCTGATTCATTATAATAGCATTATGATGAATTAACATTGTGGGACTCCCTTCTCCAGTAGCCAATCGAGAAAATCATGGGAAACCACACATGCGCAGTAGCTTTGAAATGTAACTCCTTGTACCTGTGCAATAGAAGCCTGCCAAAGACTAGCCAGGAAGCTTCCGCCCTATAAGAATAGAATCCCTCCAGCCCACGTGGTCAATCTCTGCTCAGAGCTGGCCTGCTTCCATGTTCTGTGGAGTGTACTACCACTTAATAAATCTTCCCTCTTTTTTCATGCTATAAACTCTGTGTGTTCGGTTCAATTCTTTGTCCTCAATCACTAAGAACCTGGTTACCTATGCCCACCTGTGACACAGGGATGGTTTGTTTGGGCTCACAGTGTCATAAGGGCACAGAACTCAAAAAGAAAAAAAAAAAGTCACATCAATACTTAAAAATAGGCACGTTTTGAATAAAAATCTGTATTTTTGGATTCTCCTGGAAAATTATAAAACCTGGCAGCCCTGGCCTCTTGCAATAGCTGGCTGTACCCCGGGGGGTGGCTGCTCCTTTTGAAGTAGATGTTGTCTCTTCCAGAGCCCACAATCCTCATTGTTTCCCACAGTCTCCAGGACTCTGAGGCTGAATGGTAGTTTCCACGTCATTTTTCTTACATCCGGTCTTCATTTATTCATGCTACCCATGTGGCCCTTGTAAGCATCTCAGTTTGCAACTTCTGATAAAATAAAAGCCCTTTAGGATCAGAGCTCACCTTTATATCCTCCATAAAGCTTAGCTAAGTAAGAATACACGGAGGTCCTCAATAAATGTTTGTCCATTGCAGTTATTATATTGTTTCTAGCTATCTAAATGAAAGGTTTGTCAGGCAAAGTCAATGGATGCCTGTTTTGGCGGGGGGTTCCTGTGTTCCTACATGAACCTCTTTCCCTCCTCAGTGGCCACCACTGGCCCTACTCTCATGAAACCTTGTTTCTAGCCCTATCTCTGACTGAAGGAGGTTTGGCTTAGCCCAGCTTCTCAGGAGAGGTCTTGGCAGTTATCTCCTTGGAGACAGAAAAGGGATTTTGGGCTCGCCTCACATATTACTTTTGACAGTTCAAAACACAAGAGCTTATTTTTTATGTGCCAACCATGCAAAGACAGAATCCTCATGCTGTTTACTTACACCATGGGTTTGGATAAGCTGACAAAAAATACAGAGATGGCAATTTCTAGAGATAAGGAGGAGGGAGGTGGTAGGAAGTTAGGGTCTACTCATCAACTCCTTATCTTTACTTTCAGCAGAGCCTATTTATCCTCAATTCTCCACTCCTTTAATAGTTCTGTTCCTTTGAGGACTCTATCTCTAGTCAAAGGGAAAACATACTGTAGGGTAAGATAAGTGGTCCACCCGGTAAGTCAAGAATAATCAATTAAAGTAAGTGATTTGAAGAAAATAATGCATTACATGTACTTTATTTAGAAATAGGGTAGCCACATAACTTATCATCCAAACCAGAACACTTAGGAGAGGGAAAGGGGGTACTAACTGGATAGGACCTGGGGACTACAGGCACAAATTGGAACCATCCCAGGAACACTGGTATTTATGGTCATCCTATATAAAAATCAGATGTCTTTGTTAAAACAGCCTAGGGCAATGATTTGGATTCATGGCCAGGCTGAGTGCCTCACGGAGAAAATATCTTGAGCTACTTATAGCGGAACCTGCTGTAGTGGGGAGAAAGAGGTCATAGGTTATTAGGAGAAAGTTCCAAGTGGCAGTTTCAGCTTTTATGGTTGTCTATTTATCCGTTCATTAGAGAGCATGTAAAAATCATCTCTATATTGGCTCTTACCTCTCTACACTGTCATTTTCAACTTTATCTCCCTAAGTGATGTCCAGCAGGTTTAAGTAGTCAATTTACCTGTAATGCTGGTATTTAGCAGTATCTTAGGGAGGCAGCAGCAGGTTGGGGAAAAGGAGGGAGCTCTCATGGAAACTGGTAGAAATAATAATCATTGTCACATGAGCATCTATCATGTGCTAGGCCCCATTAAAAAGCAGAGGAAAATGACCCACAAGATAGATATACCACAAACAATCCTAACCCCATCCCTTCCAAGGTAAAGTAATCATTATGTTCACTGCTGCAGCAAATAAACCTGAAGCCTCAGGAACTTCAATGCAATTAAGGTTTAATTTTTGCTCATACCACAGTCCACTGTGAGACAAGATGCTCTGCTGACTCAGAGATCCAGGCTCTACGATCTCAGCAGCCTTCAGTTCTAGCCATGGGATCAGGGGAGAAACAACATGACTTTACACTGGGGCTGTGTGGCCAGGCCTGAAATTGGTATTCAACACATCCACCCATTTATATTGACCAGAAGTAGTCCCGTGGGCCCAACCTAACTGCAAAGAAGACCGAGAAATGTAGTCTTCTTTGATGCCAGGAAGAGATTAGTGAGTATCCTGCCAGTTTCTGCTAACATGGTGTCATCACCCCTTTACCAATAAGAATTTGAGGCTCAGAGGTTAATAACATTCAAAGGTCAAGCGACTAAAGTCACAGCAATTGAGATTTAAGTGTGCCTGACCGGGAAGCCCACATTCTTTCTATTATCTATCAGTTTATATAATCTGCAATACAAAAGGGAGAAACATCAGCCTCAGCTCATTTCCCAAGACTTGGTCTGCTGACTTCCCCTGGTTTATGACAGACTGACTTTAGATTTAGCCATTTACACATGCTCTTGGAGGCCAGGATGCACTCGCTACCTGCAGAAGCGGGCTGCACTTCCTTGGGGAGGTGCCCTCACTTATGAAGGTCTTTAGTTTCTCCCAGCAATGTTTCATGCTTTGTTTTATTTTTAAATAATTTTTTTATGTTTCATTTACAGTTGAAATATAATACTATATTAGTTTTAAGTATACAACCCAGTGATTAGACATTTATGTAACTTAAGAAGTGATCATCCCAAAAATCTAGTACCCACCTGGCACCATACATAGTTATTACAATATTATTGACTGTATTCCCTATGATGTATTGTTTTGTGGTTTTCAGCATAAAGGTCTTGCACGTCTTTTGTCAGATTTATTCCTAAGTGTTTCATAGATTGTGATGCTATTGTAAATGATACTTAAAATTTTCAATTTCAGATTTTCATTGCTAGAATATAGCAATAAAATTGATTTTCGTGTATTAATCTGGAATCCTGTAACTGCTTAACTCTCTTATTAGTTAGATTAGCTTTTTTATAGATCCCATCATTTCTACATGGATGATCATTTCATTTGCAAATAAAAATAGCTTCAGTTTTCCCTTCCCAATCTGGGTATCTTTATTTCTTTATTTCACATCAGTGTTAAATGTCTGTGTGTATGTGTCTGCACATAATGTGTATAAAGCTTGATAATGATTCTTTACATTGGCAACTAAATGTACATTGAACACTGGAATTGCGAATAGTTTTATTTGTATAAAAAGTTAATAAGATTTAATTAAAATTTAAAAATAAAGTTAAGCTTAAGCTTTATTTAAATATTTTAAAAATATTTAAAATATATTTTATTACATGTTTCAACTATATTCTATTTATTATAATATGTATTTTGTATTTTAAGTAATTTTGAATATTTTAGAGAAAAATCACTTATTGAAAATCTATGGAGAATAATTTGAGTTTTTTATTTTTGACACTTTCTTTTTTAAAAAGTAATTTTTCCCATCACCATTTATCTTCCCTATCCCCTCTTCCACCTCCACCTGCCTCCCTCCTCACCCCCCTGCGATCACCATGCTGTTGTCCATGTCCATGAATTCTTTCTCTTTTTTCCTTTTTTTGCTTGATCCCTCCACCCACTCCCCAACTCACTCTTTAATTATATTTTATCAAATGGAATCAATTTTGGATCATTTTAATACAATTACATCTTAAGATTTAACTCCTTAGATCAGTGCAGTCTGATAGAACTTTACAGTGACAGGAATGTTCCGTGTTTGTGCTGCACAGCAGGGTAAGCACTGCTGAGTGCCTGAGATGTGGCTGGTCCAACTGAGAAACTTAATTTTTACTTTTATATAATTTTAGTTAATTTAAATGTCATAACCGCATTTAGCTAGTTTTTCTCATACTGGACAATGCAGCTTTCGGTCATTCTTTCCCTAGAACACAAATTACATGAAAATCTTGAGTACGATTGCCTACCTAATCAGTGACCTGCTAGCATAAAAGCAAAAAAATAAATGTTATTGAAAATAATTTATGAATTCTGAATGTCTTACTTATTACTCATCCAAATGTCACAGACCCATCAACAGAATTTCTAGTATCTTTGGTAATAATTATGTTCAGTCACCCTTGATATTTTGTTAATTAGAAACCTTCAACTTTACATATTTTTTTCTGTTTACCATTATAAAGATATATTTGTTAAGGGAGGATAGAAAGTGTGTTGTTCAACTGTGATTTATCACTTTTAAATGTAGGTATATAATAGATATGTAGGCCTTTGATTTAATGCTTGCCCTAGCTTTTGCAAATTTTAGGGCTGGGTCTTCCCAGACCTTAGTTGTACCCCTGTAAAAGTGGCAAAACAACACACTGGTCGCTACTGTCAAGCTCCTGAAGTACCACCTCGCTGGCTTCTCCTACTAACAGCCACCAGCTGTGCCCGCTTGTCTCCATCTCCTCCAGAATCTACTGCTGACTATGAGCTGCACTTCCAACCCTGCAGGTACCCTCCCATCTACCTGGTATTGTCTGTCAGTCAAAGTAAAAAACTCTTGGATCATTGTCAAGGAGCATCCTGACCCACAAAATAGCTGCAAGCCACCATGCCTTTCTCTAGAAATCTTTCAACTCTCTTCTCTACGTCACCTGAGTCTGTGTGCACCCATTTCTACAGGATGAATAATTCTCATGGACTCACAGCATTGAGTGAATTATTTTTATTATGATCTTGCATAAATATGTACAAGTAAAAATATAAACTCCTTATGCCTATGGTACTTATTTAACTATGAAGCTCAAATAAACTTTCTAGATTGAATCTAAACAAAACTGCAAAATTCATCAAAATTAGTTTAACGTGATAATGTTTAATGGAAACTCTTATGTTGAATTTAGCATAAAAGTTATATTTTAGTGTCAGTTTTTAAATCTATTTTGTTTCTGTATTTTAAATTTAATAATCCAGAGAATGTCCTGAATTATTTTTAATATGCAAAATCATATTAAAAATAACCTTTACTTCTTATTTGAAGAGAATCAGGACTTATATTTAGCCAAACTTTGCCCTTGAGTGCTGACTTCATTAGCTCTCTGGCTCTGTGTAGGAAGGGGCCCATTGCAGTATTATTGGTACTGAAAATGGGCATCTAATTCCATTAGACTTCTGAACTTGGAGATGGACATTTTTTCATTGACTATTTTTAAATGCCTCTACTGCTAATAAACTGAGGTCCACATGGTAAATCCCCTCTCTGTCACGAAGGCAGTCCTGATGGCCGGGGCCCCGCTCTTGTCCATGCAGCAGTCTCCCTGTACTTCCCTGCCCCTCTCCTGTCACACTTACCTCTTTGAACTACTTCAAAATGTGCTGCCAACATAGCTGGATACAATGTAAGTGTGGGCCCCGAGGTGCATGGCTCTGTTCCAGCTGTGAGGTGACCCTCCCAAAGACCCAGAGTGTGTTTTTAGATACATATTCTAGTTCATCATAAAAATAAATACATGAAACTTATAAATCCTCGAGGGTATCTCAGGAGACCCCATGGCATCCTTAGGTAAGTGGTTCTCAAAGCATGGTGTGTGGATCCCTTGGAGTCCCTGAGACCTGTTACTGGGGTCCACCAGGTTAAAACTATGTGAAATGTCAATAGATATAATGCCCATGAACAAAAACTCTGACCAGTCAAGCAAGCATTAAAGTCAGCATTTGCTGCCAGCATCACAGCTTTAAAATCAGCTAACCCTACTACACAGTCACTCTACCTTGAGCAAATGACCTTTATGCCCAGGTCCCCATATTCCTCCCTAGAATCTGGCCTGCAATGAATTCTGAATTGCTTTTTCTCTTCCATAGTCTGGGATTTACATAGATGCATCTATGATGAAACTATACTTACTTGATAGTCACAAGTTATCACTGCTATGGGAATGAATTGTTTCACCCAAAGGAAATGGCAGGGATGATGAGGTGTTATCTGAAGCAATTCCAGCTGGGTTGGAAATCTTCTGCTCATTGGGTTACTCAATACTTCCCAGATATCACTCCATTTTTCACAATTCCTGTTTTTGTCAATTAGGGCAATATAACATTTACCATAGACACTGTTGTCTAGGAATTGAGCTTCCACTTAAGTTCTGAATCGAATCAGTTTCTGATCTCATTCTGCAGCTCTCTAGGAGAAAGCAAAGCACAAGGAAACAGTACTTCCTGAAAGGGATCAGTTTCTTTATCTGCCTGGAGCAGTGCAATCTGGAGACAGAGTCAATTCCT
Source organism: Tonatia bakeri (assembly GCA_004024845.1). Lineage (NCBI taxonomy): Eukaryota > Metazoa > Chordata > Mammalia > Chiroptera > Phyllostomidae > Tonatia > Tonatia bakeri. The sequence continues at coordinate 57,163 of PVIA01005920.1, forward strand.
TTCCCAGCTGAAATTACTCTGAGCTATTAGAAGCGGTTTATCCATTCTTACCCAGAAACTTCATAGCCTGTGTGATGGCATCTGTGATTGCTCCAAACCTCATCTTTGGCGGGTACCTCACTTGGATCCTGAGACCAAAATATGAGAGCGTAATTCACTGTTTCACTGCGGGGAACCATGGACCCACCAGCTTTCCACCCGAGATGTGGTTATTCTCACTGTTCTCCACTCAGTGGCATTTCAATCCGATTCATGTCTCCACTGAGGGCCTCTTGCAACTCTACTCTTTATACTAATTTCTGTATCAGTTAGGTTTCTATGTGATTGCAAAGATTCCCTTTGATATGGGGAATGTATACAAAGATGCACTAATCCTGTGAAGTAACAAGGGAAGCCATCTCTCTGGCCGCCTAGGCCCTCTGGGTCCACATGCTGCTAAGAGTGAAAAGTGCAACAAACTTAATGAGGAACCAGAACAAAAAAAGCTCAGGGTTGTCTGGGTAATGACCTTAGTTTCAGAGATCTGCCCGGCATTTATACTTCCTAAAATAGAGAGTTTGACTGAATCAGGTGGCCACCATCCAAATGGAGTGCCTCTCTTGGGAATTAATTTATGCCAATGCTCCCCATAGCGTTTAGCCTTTTTTATATTCAGTCAATCGATGGGCCCGTCATTTGGGGTGAAGTCATCAGGATTGTGCTACTCAGTTCACTTGGCAAGAACCATAGCAATTGATACAAGAAGGAGCCTCTTCACACCCCTCTTGCCACAGGGTACCTATTGGCCAGACATGCATGGAGACTTCATGAATTCATGAATGAGTCCCCTCAACCAGTTCGGAATGGTTATTTTCAGGGGACATTTTCGTAAACACTTATAGCTAAAGTCCTGCTGAGGCTAACTTCAAAATAATGACTCCAACTTTCAGACAGCTTATACATTCAGTGAATTGATTTTTCAATATCTCTGTCTGTTACTGAGCAATTGACTGAGAACGAATTAGCTCTAACTTCCTTGACAGTTTTTGTAAGTGACTTATAAATAGCACCCCCAGAGCCATGTTAACTTTTAAAGATGCCAAGCAGAATGATTAATTAAGTGTCTATAAATACGGATCAGTATTTCCCAAACTGTACCCTGCACGAAAATGCTGCAAGAAATGTTAATAGGTATGCAGCAAAAATTAAGTACAAAAATGAATAAAAGAAATGTAAACATTTAAATCCATGCTCAGAAAATGCTGGGAAGAATTTGTTTACTACAGGTGCCTCCTCTTGGAGAGGTTTTCTCCAGATCAGCATATTTGAAGCCCTGAGAAGTTTCATTGTAAAGAAATATTTTATTTTATTTTATTTAACTATTTCCCAAATTTACTTGAACACAGAAATGTTTTTGATTTTGCCTCATGCTTCCCCAGCTTCTAATTTAAGGTAAATTGACATGTGTAAATTTTAGGTCAGATGTATAATTTTGAAAAATGTCTAGGACTAAAATGGAACAGGATTGTGTATATGCCCTTGTCTTAAATCAGGCCCTCAGGAAGCAAATTCTGAGATAAGGACTAGTGTGTGGAAGTTTACTGGGTTGTGTACTCAGGATGAACACAGGTGGAGACTTATGGCCTAGCACTGGGCAGAGAGAGAAGTTGAACTGTGTTGTAGTCATAACAAAGGCCTTACACTGTCACAGGGGCTGTCTGAAGCTGAGATGACCCCTCAAAGTTGTCTCATCTCAAGGCAAGAGGCTCATACCCTTCATCACTAGGCTATCTCTGTAATAGCGGGCATGATCCTGGGTTAGGCATCACTCTTCCATTTAGAGGAATTCTTGGAGAAGGATGCAGTTGGAGTCACCTGTTCTTAGAGAGGCCATCAGCAACTGGAGGGAGCACAGGAGCATCCATCACAGCCCATTCTGTGCCACTCGGAGCCTGGCGTTTTGTACAGTGAGTCCTGGGAACAGCTTCTCTAGATTCCTGGTTGGTCATTTTACATGGGGAAACTTGCAAGAATGATAGCAGCTTCATGATGCAGCACCTATAAAGGCTGCAACTGATACTCATCATCTCCTTTGACTAGCTTTCCAGATTCCCCTCAACCACAGCTGGCCACTCTGTTGGTCTAGTTCTAGGTGGATTACCTGATATGGTGACCAGATTTATATCCCTGAGAGTCTGAGCCTCATGGCTGTCACAGCTGCACATCCATTTATTGTCAACGTTGGACGCTGAACATTTTCTATCTGCCGCTGTAGGGTTATAGCAGCCCTGCCTCCTCCTTATAGTGGAGCCAATGACCTCTGTCAGGATGGTGTCTCCTTTCCTTTCCGTGTCTACTGTTCTCTTAGCACAAGTCAAAAGTGAGCCCCCAAAAGCCATAGTTAAGAGTTTAATGGGAATCTTGCTGGGACCCCTGTTGGAAACATTTGCTCTCTGAGAAACAGAACCTCTGAACCCATAGAGCTCAGTTACAGGGACGAGAAGCAGATTCCACAAATGGGTCACTAAGAATGACAGTGGGTGTGGCAAGTCCTAATTCTGTCCCTTGTATTCTACTTCCTGAGGACACAGCACCACACACAGCAGCTGATTTAGAGCAGCAGCTCTCAATGTTTTAGTCTCAGGGAACTTTTACTCCCTAAAAATTATTGAAAACCCCAAAGAGCTTTTTTTATGTGGGTGATAATTATCAATACTATGTTAAAATTTAAAACTCAGAATATTTTGAAATACTTCTTTTCATTTGAAAATAGCAGGGAGGAATCCATTCCATATTAAGAGAAAGAACATCTTAGAGTAATTATTATCAAATTACTTTTAGTAATAGAATAACAATAAAAAATCTTTAAAAAAGAAATAAAAAATAAAAAAATTACTTTTATCTTATGCAAACCTGAGGCCCATTCTAAAGTGAAAAATTGTTCCAGAATATGAAGAAGCATGATAAAAAACAAGACTTGGTAAGTGAATTTTACTTGTCTTGGTTTATAATACTTGAATTAAGATACTTACGAAATATATTAAAATTTTAGTAAAGTTTGTTCACTTTAATGGGCTTTCCTCCTTGATTTACTGATTAATGGCTTTGCCAACAATATAAAAAGTCATTCTTCATTTCCGTGTAATCTACTTACATAGCAAAAATCCTTTATGTTAAGATTGTTATATGAGGTCTGTCCAGCAAGTATCCAACCATGTAATATGAAAAATAGAGATATTTATTGAAGAAGATAGAAGATACATGCCGTATACAAGAAACAGTGTATATAGGACAATGATGCCTCAGTCCTATTCAAAGTAGGCACCTTGGGACCTTACACAGTTCCCCAATTTCCACGAGCTTCCCTGTCATATTTTTCTGAACCTCACTGGTGGTCTGAAATCTTTTCCTTGTCAAAGCTCATTTTAGTTTTGGGAAAAGCCAGAAGCTGCAGGGTGTCAAATCTGAGCTGTAGAGGGGCTGAGGCACCTGGGTGATTTGATGTTTTGCCAAAAAACTCTGCATGAGACATGATGGATGAGCAGGCATATTGTCGTGATGAAACTGCCAATCACCAGTTGACCATAACTTCAGTCTTCTGAATCATCCAAATAGTTTCCATGGAGGAATGTCCAAGCATTACTGCAAAATTTGATGCAGATTCATTGCTCTACTTGCTCAGTCATTTTGAATGTGTTGTCACACTGTACACATGCTCACTCAATGGTGTCTACTGTCCCCACTGACTACAGTGAAGTCATCATTGTTAACACATGCGCATTCCAGTGCACTCTCCTTGGCTGCCAGGTTACGTCAATGTCACTCAAAGTGTTCTTGTTATATTAACAATGGCTGGACTTTTTCCAGACAGACCTCAGATTCCTGTTAATTTAGGGGAAAATCTCAGTTATGAACAAACTTACATGTTCTTTACAATCATGTCACTTTCTATGTCTATAAAATGTTTTATTGTTATCTTGGTTAAGCAGATAATTAAGTGTTGTTTTCAGGCACCTATGATTCCCATCTTAATCAAATGTCCAATTCTCTTCAAACAACTTTTGTATTTTTATCTTCCCCAAATCAGATCCAAATATAGAAATAAAGAAAAAGGAATGTTTCAGAATATCTTTTATACTGAAATTTATTTTGAGATTTCCCAGAGGGTCCTTGGAAAATCACAAAGATTTGTTCTTTTACCTTTTAAAAAGACAGATGCCAGAAATAATTAGTTTTTTTTAAATGCTACCATTGTAAAGTTTCATGGGAAAAGTTAAATCAGAAGAGACACTCAGACTTCCCTAGGTTAAACTTGGATGGGTAAAATATTACTAATGTAAAGATTTCAGAAATTATATGATTCATAGGAAGTCTCTGGATATTTATCAGTGTCCTCACTTCTCATAATATATTTTAACTTCAGAGGAAACATTGACCAAAACTCTGTTGAGTTTTTAATATTTGTCATAATCCTAGTAGTGCTTGGCCTTGTATTAGACAATAATATAGCATTAATTGTAATTTCAATTATGATTTATAATGTTAACTTTGCCACAGCCTTCTTTCATTTGAATCTAGTATCTTCTTGTCACTTGTTTTCAACCAGGGATGTACATCAGACTTACCTATGGAGATTTATAAAAATACGAATGTGCAGGACCTATGACAGATTTACTGATTCTCTTTAAATTATATGCTTGGTATAATCTTGGTATATTATATATATTGTCTTATAATTATTGTGCTGAATGTTTTTCTTCTATAAGATTATGTTTATCTATTTTTATAAGTAGATAAATAGGTTTTATCATTAGTCTTAGAGACATGCTGTCTAAAGCTGGTTTTGGAATGGCTTTATCATCTTGTTATGCATGTCACTGAAGCAATCAGATTTCCTTGTCAGTTACATTATTCTTATTATGAACTCTCATTAGACCTTTACATTGGAAAATTATCAGTAATAAGTCAACCACAGCCATTTTCTCTGTGGCCTAAGATAGTTTTGATTTATGCTGATGTTTGTGAAGGCTCTGTTATCAGCTACAGAACTGACTTTGCCTTAAACAAAGGACCAACACAGAGCCCCACGGACAAGGACTGTACTAAGTACTACAAACTATTGACACTTCAGAGAATAGACTCTTGGGTACAGGCTTCTGATGCATCTCTTAGACACCTTTCAGGCCATACCAGTGTGTTGAGTGAGGATGTCCAGAACTCTTTTCCATTAAAACATACATGGGATCATGAGACTGTTATTCAAGATTCAGTTGAACAGGAGTTAACTACATAGGATGGAATGAACTGATGAGAAAAATTTTATTGTGATTATTTGTTTGGAATACTGTGGATGTTAAATGTTCAATTTTCCAAATATAAAAGCAAGCACTTTTTCTCCTTAAACTCTCTGTAATCCATAACAATTCAGTACACTCTGCTTCTATGTACTGAAATTAACATTTAAAAATTATATTGGATTCTCACGGTTCCTCCTAAAATCAGAAACTCTTATTAAGTCTCCTTACTTATCATGGCAATATAGTTATTTGCATCGGGTTACAAAAAATTTTTTTAAAAAACCAGAATAAAATTAGGAAAGCAATTATGCAACTAAAGTCCATATTGAGAATGATGCTCATTTAGCAGAACTTAAGGGGACCAATGCTTATAAAGTCTTCCCAGGAAGACTGGCCTGAACCTGGTTCTCAGGGTTCCAACCTGAAACCGAAGGATCCACTGCCAGATGGCTCGGTCCTGTGTGTTGTGGCAGCTCCTCCTCCCTGGCCATTGGAACCCTGGGCCTCTCCATAGAAAGTGAGTCTCCTCATGACATGGCAGCTGGATTTGCCTACATCCAGTCATCCAAGAGACAAGGAGAACAGGGAGGAAGTCCCAATGCTTTTTATGACCTAGTCACCGAGTCATGCTGTCAACTGTGTCTCATTCATTTGTTAGAAGCGAGTTACTAAGTCCATCCCACAATCAAGGGGAGTGGAATTAAGCTCCACCTCTTGAAGGAATATAAAAAATTTGTGGACATATTATTAAACCCACCACAAAGGCAAACTAGGATTTGGCAGCTTCCAAAGCATTTGCCTTTCCATATTCTAGGCTCTTCTTTCACCCTTGGGTAACTAAAGGTATATTTTAATGGATGAAAACCATCTTGTAAGAAGTAGCAATACAATGAAGCCAACTATAATTGTGTGCTATAATAGGAGGTACGAAAATGACAGAGAAGAATATTAGGTCCAATGGGGATGATCTGGGGAACTTAATGAAGGAAACACCCTTTGACATGAGTCTTGAAGAATGAGAGGATTTTAACGGTCTAAGATTAGAAGCCAGGGGGAGGACTGTCTGGTGCAACAAGACAAATGTTGGTACAGAGGCAGGAGACAGTACATGCTTGTTGTGGAGAGTTGAGGACAATACAATGTCACTAAAGACAGTTAAAATTATGAATGTTTAACTTTAAAGAAGAGAGTGGTATGGGATTATGCAGCAGGGAGCTCATGGAGGAAATAAGGCTGGTTGGGGTTAGGCAACAGGAGGCCTTTTATATCAGAGTGAGGACATTAGGAAATCTGGGAAAGCTTTCTACATGAGAGACTGGTATGATCCCATCTATGCCTTAGAAAGATCAGCCTGGTGATCATGTGAAGACTGGGCAGAGGCTAGAAGTGAGGCGGCCCAGATGGGAGGCTGCTGAGATGAACAAGCGCCCTGCTCACCCCACAGGACAGCTCAGAGATGCTCCATCCTGGCTCCACCTTGAAGTCACCTGGGGTGCTTCTTCAAATTCACAGGCACCCAGGCCCAAACCCCTTGAGGTTCTGATTTAATTGTTCTGAAGAGGTTTGGGCACTCCATTTAATGTGAAACCATGCTGAGAAGAATACCATGATGCAGAGAAAAGAAAGTTAGGTTGAAAAGGAAAGTCTTTGCAGCTCCAGGCAAAATTTTGAACTATTGACCTCTCTTGCCTGATTTTCTGAATTCTTCTATCTCTTTGGGTCCTTGTCCCATAGTTCTTTGCATTTTTGTTACTTTCAAGTTTTCCTTGGAAGTACCCCATTTTGTCTGACTATTCTAGTGTTGCAGGTTCGCAAACTGCTTATCTTCCTCCATGATCCAGTAAACTGCTATTTCTTCAGGGCAGCTACTATCACTAAATGGTAAGGGAAAAGCAATCTGATTAGACTAATTCACACTAAGAAGTGAATGATTGATAAACCCATAGCCACCTAAGGATATTTGATTTTTAGATTTTTTTCTAACTTAAAATAATTTCACACTATAGAAAAGTTACAAGAAAAAGAATAGATTTCCTATATATTCTCCTTTAAAATACATTTTTTTATTTCTCTCTTTCTTACAACACACAATTTTTTTTCTGAACCATTCTGGAGTAAGTTGCAAGTTTATTCCCAAATATTTCAGTGTGCATCTCCTAAGAACAAGCGCATGTTCCTGCACAGCCACAATATACTCACCAGACATTAGTACATTAACACTATACCGTATATGCTCTAATCTATACACTCTACTCCACTTTGTTGATTAACCCAATAATGCTTATTATAGAAAGACAATGACAACAATAGCAAGAACATCTTTTCTTAACTCCCTTTCCTCTGGCTCCAGATGTAATACACGATCATGCCTTGCATTCAATTGTTATGCCTCTTTAATCTCCTTCAATCTGGTACCTTTCCCCAGTCTTTACTTGCTTTCCACAATCTTGACATTTTTTAAGATAATAGGCCAATTGTTTTGCAGAATATTCCTTAATTTGGGTTTGTTTGATGTTTCTTCATGATCAGACTTAGGTTATACTTCTTTTTTTCTTATTTTTTCTTTTATTGATTCTAGAGAGAGAGAGGAGGTGAGGGAAAAAGAGAGGGAGAGAAACATCGATGTGAGAAAGAAACACTGATCAGTTGCCTCTTGCATGCATCCCAACTGGGCACTGAACCCACCACCAAGGCATGTGCCCTGACTGGGAATCAAACCTGTGACCTTCAGTTTGCAGGACAATGCCCAAACAACTGAGCCATACCGGCCAGGGCAGGTTACACACCTTTGGTGGGAAAACCACTGAAGCGGCATTGTGCTCTCTGTGCGTCCTAACAGGTGTTGCACAGTGTCCACTCGCCCCATTAATGGTGCTGTTAACTTCTATCCCTTGGTTAAGATGGTTTCTTTCAGGTTTCTGTGTCAAGTTAATAAACATTTTGTTAGTAATTAGTAAGAATTCTGCGGGAATATACTTTGAGAACGTGCAAACACTCTGCTCCTCAGCATGTTCTCACCCATTTGTTCCAGCATCCACTGATGATCCTTGCATGAATCCGTGGTTACCATGATGCCTACCAAGGGGAGATTGTCTAACTTTGTCATGTCTTCTACACCTATTAGTTGGCTTTCTACTATAAGGAAGAGCTTCTTTCTTTCTCTTCCATTTATCTGTTTATTTATATACACATAGACTCATGAATTCCTATTATATTCAATAGGTTGTAATAAATTAGTATCATTATTTATTCTGATGTCCACATTGGCTCAGATTGACCAATTAGAATCCCTTAAAGTTGGCTAGATTATTTGATTTTTTAAAGAGATGGGTTTTTCCATTCAAATATGTCTCAAAATAGTATAAGTAAGATTTTAAGAGCAAATGGTCTTAAGAGCAAATGAAGTGGAAAGTTTAGGCAGTTTGCCAGAGGGTGGGGGCGAGCAGAGCTGCCTTTACTGGATCAGTGCTCCCCAAACTGTTCCAGCTTCTCACAGCTTCTTCCTTCTTCCCTGTCCTAAAATGGAATTAAATTCTGGAACTCGGAGGGACCTTAGAGATCATCAGGTCTATGGTTCCCAAACACTGGCTTGTGCCAAGGACTGTGAATAAACCCCCTGGAGAGTTGGTTTAGCTGAACAGGTGCCCTCCTTTTGAAACTCTGATTCAAGAGGTGGACCCCAGGTGGGCAATTTGTATGTTTATAAAGCTCCCCAGTGCTCAGTCCTGTGCTCAGCAACCTCACTCCCTGGCACACACACCCTCCTTTCACAGGTGGCTCAGAGAGGGACATCAGTGTGCTCTCTGTCACGCCATTAGCGCCAGAACTAGGAGGAAAGCTGAGGCTTTCTTGGCTGGTTAACAGTCTTGCTTTTTGTCTGCACTGTGCTGCCACCTTCCAGTTCTTTGAAAGCTCCCACCTTTTTGTCCACTTACAACCCTCTCAGCAATAAGAATGAGGAATTTACAAGTAAGACAAGAAAAGAATGCCTCTGCTTATTGACTTGATAATTATTTGCAAAGTACTTTGTTTATTTTAAGCTCATCCTTAGAGTTTGATCATTGGGAGCTTTTAATAATAATAATAATAATAACAATAATACCCACTTGGTACAGTTGTTATGAGCATTACTTTAAAATCTACATAGCCTGGCACTTTCGTTAGGGAATGTGTTAACCATTTCCCCTGCCCCAAAATACACACAAAATCAAACTTTAAACAATTTTTAAACTTCATAATCTAGGATTTCTTCATAACACCAATTTAGCTACTTTCTCTGCAAGTCTAGAAACCACCCAGTGTTTTAGGAGCTTGGTGGCACTACTGTGAAGGAGGAAGAACATGTTACAAACCTATGTATGAATATGGGTAACCATGCCATAGTGGCTTATGACCATGCTTAAGACCTCAAGTAGTGCACAGTTCATCTTTCACTTGGAATGTCATGTGAAAGGACCTCCAGAGCACCTCAAAGGATGTCACTTTTCCATCCTTCCACTGTCACTCAACTCACCAGGGCCTTGGCCTCCAGAAGAGGGTGGGCTCTCCTGATGTTATGAAAGAAGGAGAAGCAAAGAAGCTGTTTGGAGTGGGGCCAGCCAGGATCTGGAGACAGACAGAGTGACTGACGGGGCTGTATTGTCCTGGACAATCCAGATACAGATTCTTAAGCTAACCACTGGAGGTGGAGCAAGGCAGTGACTGCTGTGTGTGTGGGTAACTTTAGCAAAGGAGCTTAGCAACGCTGCTCATTAAAAACATTTGGTCTAGGAAGGCATAAAGCAATCACAATAACTCAGCACTTAGGGCCTTATGGTGGTTTTGAAATAACTCCACAAATTCTTTGAATCTCCTGCCTTCGAAGCAGCCTAATTGCTCTCTATTGATTAAAAGTATATAGGCTGAAATGATGGAACATGACTTCCAAGGGTAGCTATAAAAGACACTGAACTTTGCTTTGCTCTCTTTTTAGGATCATGTGCTCTGCAGGAAGTCAGCTGCCATGTCATGAGGACACTCAAGCAGCCTTGAGGGGAAACTAGGCACTGCATCCTCTTCCCCACAGTGTGAGTGGGTCATTCTGGAAGCAGGTGCTCCAGTCCCAGTGAAGCCAACAGATGACTACAGTAGCCCCAGCCGACATCTAGTCACAACCCTCACGAAAGACCCCAAGCCAGAGCCACCTAGCTAAGCTGCCTCTGAGTCCCTGACCCACAGACGTTGCAAGATAAGAAAAATGTGTTATTTAAACTACTAATTTGTGTAATCTTTTGTTACATAGCAATAGATAACTAATCCAAGGCTCCTATTTTTTTCCATAGCAACTGTGATTGAATTAACTATATCAAAAGGTAAACCAGACTCGGCTCAAACACTCATTGACAGAGAGCTTGCTTCCCACCAGGGCAGCCCTGTGCGTGGCCTGACCACTCTGAGTGTCATCAAGAGCTGCTCTCACTGAGCTGGTTTTGGCTTTCCCACAACTTCCATTCCTGGTTCAAGGTGTGCCCAGTGAAGCCAAAGTGAGTCCTCCCCTCTTTCACGTGACTACCCTATAGATACATGAAGTCAATGATGTGGCTGGGCCCATCCTTGTGTCCTGCCACACTGGCCAAAGGAATAAGGAAGGAAGGCAGTACATTTTGAGGGGCCCAGAAAATGAGACATAGTCTGGAATTAGGCCAAAATCTTTCATGTATCAATTTAAGAGGGACTGGATTCTGAGAGGTCTCTGGTAATGAGTGGCACTAATCTGAGTCACTCAATAATGACAATAGCAGTAACACTAATAATAATAATAATTACCACTAGCATAGCACTTACTGTGTGCCAGGTTATGTTCTATGTGTTAAGTCATTTAATCCTTGCAACAGCTCATTATTATTGGTCCATTTCACAGGTGAAGAAACTATGGTGCAAAAAAGTCTCAACTTGCCCCAGGGTCCCACAGCTGGTAAGTGGCAGAGCAGGATTTAAAGCCAGAAAGCCTGGCTTCAGGTGACATATTCCTAGTGACAACTCACTACTGCCTTCTCTGCTGGGCCTACTCATTTCAGAGTCACAATAAAAGCTTGTATGGAAACAGAAATAATAAGAGCTATCATTTACTGAGTGTCTGCTATGTGTCAGGACCTGGGTTGAGTGCTTTGCACGCACTAGAAAAGGTAATGCTCACTGTTAATGGAATGATTCATTCAACATTTATTTATCAAGCACAGACCCTTGCTGGCCCTTCTGGAGACAAAACAGTGACTCAGACTTAGGTTTTGTTCTCAAGAAGTTTTTAATCCTGAACGTATAAACGAGGTACATAAAATGTATACATACAGGCAACAGTTAAGAATTGCTGTCTTGGTGAAGAATAGATAGAGCAGCCCTGGCTGGCATAGCTCAGTGGATTGAGCGCGGGCTGCAAACCAGGCATTGCAGGTTCGATTCCCAGTCAGGGCACATGCCTAGGTTGCAGGCCATGTTCCCCAGCAACCGCACATTGATGTTTCTCTCTCTCTCTCTCCCCCTCTCCCTTCCCTCTCTAAAAGTAAATAAATAAAATCTTTAAAAAAAAAAAGAATAGATAGAGTAATGAGACACAGACAAAGAGAGAGAGATGAGGGTATGGGCGGGACTTGAATTGGCTTCTCCAATAGGCAGCATTTGAGCTGGTTCTTGAAGGATGATACCATCGGGGAAGAAAGAGATGGAAGAAAGGCCTTCTAGAAAGACAGGCAGCACAAGAGGATAATGAAGCTGTGCTCTAACTGAAGACAGAACAAGGAATGTAAACATGGAAATATACTGAGGGCATTTTTAGTGTCATCCCATATCCACCATGTGATTTTAGAAGGACCCATGGTCTTGAGGCTGCCATTTGCTTGATTGTTGTGAATCCATCCCAAGCTTTGTGAAGGCTGAGGTCCTGCAAGGTCTCATTTGCAGGAAATAGAAACTGTCAGATCCTTGGGGCCCCCAGGACACTCATTAATCATGGTGAGAAATATTGTTATTAATAAACCCTTCCGCCTGGTTTCCTGTCATCACCAACCCCCCCCCACCCCCAACTACCACCACCAGTTTCTATTCAGAGAATAAAACTGGCAGAAATCCAAGATTCACACTTCTTGCAGACCTGTTGGATAAACACTCATACACACGCATGGCAACCATTTCACACCTCATGAATGGGGTGCAGGTGTCCAGACTGCATGGCAGGAGCTTGAGAGCTGCTTTTGCGTGGATTCCCTGTCCTGTGGGCCTGGCAGCAGTGGGTAAGGCATGACCCTGCCCCCGCTTCCTGCATGTGAGGCGTCTGTATGCCCTGGGCAAAGTCAGGATGCTGGTTCCCAGGTTGGGAAGAGCCCCCTCCACGGTGGTGGGGCCTGCTTTCAGAAACCTGCCCTGTTTGAGATCTCAGGAAAAAGGCAGATTTAGATTTGTGAGGCCTGAAGCTTATACAGTTCGGGGGCTCTCTTAAAGAAAAAGAATACCAGGCTATGAATACAAAGTGAGATTTGAAAGTCTGTATTTATTTATGGTAGAATGAGAAAAGAAATCACAGCGAATTTCAAATCTAAAAAATGTTGACAAAAACACCACCAAATCCAGAAAAATGGTACAATATTTTCTTCTCTGCCTAAGAGATGACCAAAATATTTTTTCCTATTTTGGGGGAGCCGCGTACTCTTTGGATCACTTCTTCACAGCCACAGTTTACTGATAGTTCTGCCTGGAGGAGACAAGTCCGTCTGATCCCTGGCAGGCTCACTCAGAACTGTTCTGTACTGGTTTCAAGAAGTTCTTTTCTGCTTCACAATTTATGATTGGAAATGTCATGTAATGTCTAGAACTGATTTGTCAATTTGGGGAAAACTCCAACAAAGTTTCTTTCCTATATGATTGCAAGACTTCAGAGCATTTCAAGTTCTCTCCAGCAGTGACTAATCTTAAACACTCCTTGATTTGAGAATTACTTACTGACTCATGAGTCAGTTAGTCATCCATGTCGTTATTATAGAGGCGGACCGTGAGTTGTAGGTTATTCTCATAGGTGTTAGTTACCTCCTAGGTATCAGCAAGAAAGGCAAATCTTTCTCCAGTGTGTTCACATGATTCATTCCTCTTCATTAACTGGATCACTAAACAATCCAAAGTTTATTCATCATTATCCCATTGGAAAGTTATCTCTTCTTCTTACGGAAATACTGCTTTTAATATGATTAAATTTTTTGGTTATAGTTCTATCCTTGCTGTCAGAATAATTTCTATCTATTTCACTGCTTTTCTTTTCTTCATTACCCTTTTTCCTGAAATTTCTCTCAGTTCTTGAATAAATGTATTTAAAGATGACAGAAGAATGTACTCATAATATATAACAAAATTGGGAGTCTATACTCTTATTTCTTTTATTGAAATGCTGCAAAATGTCTTTCCAAATTGAATTATAATGGCACATTGAGCTTTATGGACTTTTAAGTAAACACTTGCTTCTTATTTGTATTTGAGTTTTTCATCTGAGTCTTTCAAAATATATTTCAGAGGTTGAAATATATTTTAGAGGTTGTTGTATCCTTGTTGCAAGATGAGCAGGTTTATGATAGCAGACCAAGCCTTATCTACATAATTCCAGTGCTGGGTACTGAAGGACACACTCACATTGCAATGAAACCTCCTGTTGTGCACATTTTGGATAATAGAAACATTCCTGGGAAACCATTCCTACACCAGACAGCCATATAATTATGAATTATGTGATTTCAAACCATATAATTATATCCCAATAAATAGAATAACTAAATTAAATACGCTACCAATTCAATTTCTCCTCAGCCAAAACCCCCGAGTGCCTCTGGGCATTACGACACTATCTGGCAGGGGACGGAATATAGCAGAGAAGAGGTTGCAATGGAATGAGACAATGGTCTTAACTAATTGCAATAAAAAGTGTTGTTTTTAAGGGAGTACTTCATTTGAAGAAATTCCCAGTGACCAAATCTGGAAGAATTTGAACAATAAGATAAGTAATGATTGTAACTTATAAAAAAGTGAATATAAGTTCATAGTGATACAAATAAAATAATTGATTTTTTAAAGGAAGAAGGGACAGATCTTTCCTTAAGATTTCTAATTAATACATGTAGAAGGGAAGATGAAAAATAGAAAATCACCATTTGGCCAATATCACAGTAATAATTTTTGTGGGCAAAAATCATCAATGGATACTAAAATCAGTGGGTAAATTGTGATGATAAATAGGATATTTGTGTAGTGTCAAAGTATCTCCTCATCAGATACTAATTACTGGGTGAAAATATCAAACTTTACAGAGGAGACACTTGTCAGACACCACCTCAACCAAAGGGTCGAAGTTAACCTCACCAGTAATGAGACACATCAGTATCACGTACAACCCGAGAAGAACATGTCACTGTCATACCCGTGTACTTTGGGGGTCCAGTGGTTTGGGGCATGTAGGAACATCTCTTGGATAAAGGACAAATTATTGCAATTCACACTTCCTACCACTAAGAAAGAAGCTCAGTGTCTGGTAGGCCTCTTTAGGATCTGGAGGCCACTTAGTGGTATTACTCTGACCCATTTACCAGGTAGCATGAAAGACTGTCAGCTTTGAGTCACAGCAAGCTTAAGATGCAATGCAAAAGCCATACTGCTTAAGCCAAATGTTTGTACAAACCCTATTGATATTAGATTTATCTGTAGTAGAAAAACACTATGTGCAGCCTTTAGGATGCTCCAAGAAGAGAATCACGATGTAGACCTCTGGTTCTGGAGCAAGGCCATGCCATCTGCAGAGGAGAGGATGCAGTTAACACCCTCAGTCAAAGGCCATTGTATGATTGGATATCTCTAGTTGGTAGAATACATGGGTCCAGAAACCAAGGGGTAAAAGTAGGAAAGGCCCCACATACTTTCCTTTTCAGGGTCAGTTAATGCTTCTCATTGCTGCAGCATGAGACTCTGAAGGTCTAGGGTCCTGATCTCCAGAGGGAATATTTGCACCAGGGAACGTAGTAAGTGCCCCCCAAAACTTTAAGTATCATCTACCACATAGTCATATTAAGCTCCTTCTGCCAAAAGAAGGAAGTGAGAAAAGAATTCCCCATACTAGTGGGGGTAATTGACCTGGACTGTCAGGGGGAAGAAGGCTGCTGTTGCACAGTAACACTGGTTGGTATACTGGGGCTTTTCTCCGTACACTCCTACATCTTCTGATAGCAAATCGACAAGTGCAATAGTTGTGGCCAGAGAGCAGAATTCTGACCTCAGAGCTCAGAGCTCAGGGGCTGATAATTTGGGTCATTCTACCACAACAAATACCTTGACTGGCAAAGTCAACAGTGAAAGAAATGTAAAATGGGTACTGTAGCCAACTGCAGCCACCTAGATTATAGATCATTTCTCTGGTTAGTGTTAAAGGGAATCAACGAGAATCCCAGAAAAGTTGTTTTCCAGATAGACTGAACTTACTGTACAAAGCTAGTGGATTTGACCAGTGCAAACAGTGGATTGCATCTGCTCTGCTGCAACTGCATCACGTTCCAACTCCTCTGTCTGCTCATCAATCATCCTGCGCACAATGTCTGCTACAGTCTGTTTCTCAGGGATTTTGACTCAAGACTCCAGAGTTTTCTACATGCTTTTAACATGTAGGAATAGGAACGTTTGCCCTACACCAAATGGCCCTGACTACTATGCATGAGCAGGGAGGATGTGAAGCAGGCCTCCTACCCACCCTACAGGGACATCTGGGGTGGACAAGAAGTAAACTTTGCTGTTTTCAGTCATTGAGAGGTAATGACTGTTTGCTACTGTAGTATAATTGAACCCATTCTGATTGATACTGAATCAGCACAATACTTCTGCCTTTAAATTTTTATAGTATTTGAGTCTAGTTTGGAGGTGGCCCAGGCCAAACCTCAATTTATGAGGTAAATGTAGGTCAGAGCTTATGGAAGAGAAATTAGAATCAAGCAAGAACGAGAGAAATGGAGTCAAAGAGGTGGAGTGCTGTCTCACTGGAGCTTTTCCTGAGCCAGACCGAGATTTGCAGGATGGAATTCACTTTGAGTTGCTTGCAGTGGTTGTTGGACGAGTCTGGAACTTGAGGGTGAATTGCTAGTCATCGGGTCATAGTTAGAATTGGTTGGCCAGCTGTCAATGTGGCTTTAGGTCACTGCCAAGGGCGTCTTGTGGCTAATCCAGATGGGTCTGGACTCAAGTGGGAAGTGAGTCAATGCCTGTGTTGATGGTAAAAATAAAGATTAATAATTCTTTGTGCTCCATGTTTTCGTTGAGTGGGAGGCAGGGATCCAAGACAAAGACCTTGACACTAGACAGTGCATTCATAGACAACAGAACTTGAAGCCCTTTCCAAAGAGGCTAACTAATGGTTTTTGCTGATGAAACTTAACCAGGCATCAAACTTTACATCATGGCCCTGTCTGTCCAGGTGGGTAATAGCATTTCCTGAGCTTGTGAATAGTTCCTTGACGCCCTTGTTAATGCCCTGCAATATAACACAATGTTATCTCGCTCAGCAATGTTCTGTTGATCTTAGCTGCTAAGTTAGAAACCAGGGTCTCACTTATTAATATTTCATAAGAGTCAAGTCTTGGCAATTTGTATGTTGTAGACCTAATCAACCTAAGAGCCACAGGCAGTGCATCTGGCTTCTTCCACTCAGCTTCTGCACAAATCTTGGCCAGTTTATTGTTTTAATCCCATTTTGATATTCTATCCCCTCTGCTGACTTCAGACAGTGTGGGCATTGACAGCACTAGTGATTCTGTAGTCTTTACAACTTCAAGCCCTGACCTGTCCCTGTAGCTGTTGAGTATTCCAAACCTGAGAATGAGGGTTTGAGGAAATCTTGCTGATCACCTCTGTATCAGCCTTGGCATGTGGATATGATTCTACCCATCTTGAAGAGAAACATAAATTACTAAACATGTCCCTAAAGATAACATTTCCTTTATCTGGATAAATTTAGCTTGAAAATTAATTTCAAATATCTCCCAAAGGAGAAAATAAACTTACTTTCTTTTTCCTGACAGCCGTCCTTACTCCCTCTTCAACCGTGAACCTGATAAACAAGGGAGCTCTGTTTGGCCAGACTAGAACATTTTGGAGCATACTGGTCAAGCCTCATGTTTCCCAACATTTCTTCTTTGTTCCCATGGGTTGTGTCATGGGCTATGGTGAGCAAGGTAGGGAGGCAACTCCTTTTGTGTCAAAATATAGGCACAAAAGATGCCCCCCACCCCAAAGCTTATCTCTAAATGTTCTGATCTGAATTTGGGAGCACATCCAAAAGTGCTCTGCTGATGAAGGTAAGAAAGATGCAGTCTGGGAGTAATGGCCATGGCTGTGCCAGCAGCTAAAGCAAAATTCTCCTTGTGTAGCACAAAGACGCTAGAAGTTTAATCCCTCCAATGTCATAGATTGCCCAAAGGCACAGCGAGAGTCAGACTTTGAAGAACTGAGAGTGCCCAACTCAGGTCCGGGCAGCAGGTTTGCCACCCAGGAGGCAAAGAACTGCCACAACCTCCTGTGGAGAAGAGATTGCATCTCAAAGTCTAATCCTGTTCTCTTTTCTTTGTAAACCAACTCTTCCTTACAATGTGCTAGGCACTGCTGAATCTTTCATAACACAATAATCCTTTGAGATAATCTTATCTCAATTTCACAGGTAGGAGAAACCAGAGCCCAGGAGGCTAACAGAGTTGCTGAGCTTGGATTTGAGCCCAGGTCCTTCAGAGCCCTTGCATTTCCCCTCTGCTTTGGCCCTTCCCTTCTATGCAAAACAGTCTTTTTTTTTTTTTCTTTTGCAGTGCAAGCTTAAGCAGGAGACTTGCTGATGAACCCCTATGTCAAGGGAATATGGCAATAGGAAAGAGATCTATTTTATTCATATGTTCGTTCATTCTTTCATTTATTTCTCCATCCAGTCACTTAACCAACATTTGTTGAACTGCTACTATGTCCCAGATACTCAGCTAGATGCTGAAATAGGTAAACCAATGGTCCACTGAGGATATCACACACTAAACAAGTATATGCACAAATGAATATATAATTACAAACTTGGATAAGTGCCCTTTTTTCCAAAGTCCATTACCATCTGGAGCAGCAATATTGGAAAAGCAATTTCAGTTGTGTGGTTGGTGAATTGGAACTTTTGAGAAGCACATCTCAAAAGAAATACAATGCAAACCACACATGCAAGTGCAAATTTTCTAGTAGTCACATTAAGACAAGTGAAAACAAAAATGAAATTAATTTTAATAATATATTTTATTTATCCAAAAATATTACTTCAACAAATATCTCCCTATTAATGAAATATTTTACTTTTCTTTTTGAGATTTCAAAATCCAGCACATCTCAGTTCAAACCAGTCTCATCTCATGTGCTCCTTATACATGCTGCTATGTCGCACAGCACACCTGTAGTCACTGATAGTGTGACTCTTGTCTGTGCATTGGTGGTTTTCAGCCTTGGCATGGGAATCACCAGATAATCATATATTCTCATTTAATGGGTATGGGGTGTTGCGAATTTCAAACCTCGCTTAAAACACCAGGCTGTCTGACTAACTGTAGCGATTTTTAAACCTCGCTTAAACATACTTGCTGTTGCACGCAGAACGCAGCCTTCTCCCTTTGGCTGGCTATGGACACGCTTAAAACATTATAGAAATAATCATGCACGGAAATAGTTTTCTGAATGGAAGACAAAGACGGAGTGCTCACTCTCCAATTCTTGGAGCCGCTCCGGGCTAAACCCTCCTAAGGGGAAGAACCCCTTCCTTTGTCCCAGTGGGTCTTTATTGAGAAAGTAGACACAGATTGTGGATTGACAGTCTGGCAGAAGGGATCAAAGGGAACACGTGTCTTACAAGGATGTTAACAGAGTTTCTGTTGTGATTCTGGGCAGAGATTGGAGTTTTATCATATGAAAAGACTATAGTTTTAAAAGTTTCCTGACTGTGCCTTCAAATTTTAAGTTAATAACGTCCTCCAGCAAACAGATCTCACAGGATTTTGCATATTCTTTGTCCCAGGCCTGATTACCCTGGGGGTCCGCCATCTCTGGTCTGAGCTAGCCCCTTTGGCTGTTTGCTAAGGGCTGTAGTGATAGAGGCAGCAAGGAGACTTGGATTTCTCACATCTGAGTACAAAGACTCAGGCTAAGAGGGGGCAGAGGTAGATGCCTAGCACCCCTTCCTTTCCACAGCCCCTTCATTTATTTCTACAGTCTCGTGAGACTTATTCCACAGAGGCCTTTACGAGATCAGAACCTGTCTTAGGTCCATTCTCTATCCTAGAGAATTGTTACCCGTCATTGGTAACTGATCTAGCATTAAAGGCCAGGGACAGAACAGGTAGCATTCATGCCAGGGGAATAAGTTTTGTCTCCTTAGTGGCTCCTGATCCAGAGGTTTCTCATTCAGCCTAAGTCACAGGAGGTCACAGCTTCCTGAGACCAGGCAGGGTGGTCCCCAACAACGGGGTGGGCTGGGTTGTGAGAAAGGGATTGCCTAGGTATCAGTATATTAAAGAATTCCCCAGGTAATTCCAAAGTTCAACAATGGATGAGAACCGCTGCACTAAGCAGTAGCAGATTTGCACCCAAAGTCTTCAGATTATGCCAGGTGACAGGCCTAAAGGCCCTACATTCCAAACCAGTTCCATAGCTTGCCTACCTGCTTCTCCCAAGCTCAGTCTGGGCCCCAGGCTCTAAGCCAAGGACCTCATTCTGAAAAGCTGGGTTGTTGTGGGAATCTGCCCGGTGGCTCTAGCCTTGACTTTGTCTTGTTTTTGCCTCTTCCTTTTCCTGTGCCCTGACTCCTCTGAGAATACCTAATGTGGGACTCTACCCTTTCTTTTACCTGTTGGGATACCTACCACCTCCTATCAGGTCCTCCTGATGTTTCATATTCATTGCACCCCACCTCCTTTACCAAGCCTCACATTCTCTGAATCCCTGGTCCCACCAGCTTGGCTTCTCTCTCTTTTGCCCTCCCACCTTCCCATAGCACTTGGCCCACCTTCTCTCCTTGCCCAATCCATATCAGAGAATCTCAAGCCCAACCTCCTTTAATATTCTGTGATGTTAATTATGCTAATCATAATAGGCTCACTAATATCTTTCTACTTTTATTCTTTTCTTCTTATCTTTATTTTTAATTTTACTTTCTTCATTAGTCTCCAGTTGCTTCTCCTGATCCATGTTTGTCATTCCCAGAGGAGAAAGAAAGAGAGTAGAAAGTCTCATAAATAGTGGAGCTACACTATTGTGTGTTTGCTCCTAAGCTGGCTTGCTGACAGCTTTAGGGAGCATAGATAGGGCTACAAAGCCAGTGGAGAAAACTTCTCTGGGAAATTTTGTCTAAAGCTCATACTTTTGCTTGCAGTCACTTATGCAAGGCTCGCACAAGGTTTGTTCGTTCATTGCTTCCAAAGAACTTGAGGACAGCATTGTTATAATCAGCCCTGAGGTCCTGGCATGAGGATAGCAGAACCCTTGACTGAAAAGTTAATAATTTCTAGACTATTTTGCATAAACTTATAGCTGGTATTCCCAGAGTCAAACTTGTCAGATAAATAAAATTAAGCCTGTGAAGCTGTTACCTAAAACCTACCACAATTCTATTCCCATCAGGGATTTAGGGAAAGCAGAAGATTAAAAAGAGTGAGAGTGAAAAATTTAAATCAGTTTACGACACATATAGAGCCAGGACTCAGGTGGATCTGCTAGTATGCAAGTGTAGGAGCGATAACTTTCCCCAGCTGTGGCAAATTCCCATGGCCCCAGGGCACTAGGAGGGATTTCAGGGGGTGCCAGCCCTTTAATTGTAGCATCCAAAACACTGGTTTTCCCTAAATATGTAAATGAGGTAGATATGGCATGTGGCTTGGATGAGGTCCACTATAGTGAACATACTGTAAAAAGAGTCTTACAGAACAGAAAATGGAGCAGTCAGGTGGCAGAGAACCCATGTGCCACTCAAAGGACAATCCATAAATGAAAATTCAGCTTTGGGAAACAGTTAAAGTCATGAAGGTAAGTTTCTTCTTTTTTAAATTTGTAAGGTTTTTCTCAGGATTCCTTTTGATAAAGAGTTCTGGATCATCTATAATAGGGTCTGATTTACAAAAAGCCCATCTGTTCACAATACACAATGGTTATAAAAATCAAGTGCTTTGGTTTGTTTACAAAAAAGGGAAGAAGATCCAATGCTCATATAGGAATGGAGGGGGAATGTCTGGTTGACTCAGGGGAGCACCTTTCCTGAAATTCTTAGAAGAGGCTATTTTCCAGAGACTGTCCCAGCAGTTTACAACTATAACCAGCTAGTAAGTAGAACAATGAGGAAGAAACAAGAGCTGTATTGTCACACCAGCATCAAAGGTTATGGAAGTTGTTAGAGACGGGCCAGGACAACTGAGGCCAGCCTGTGCTGCAATGGGGATGAGGCTTAAGCCTAGACAGGGTCACGATCCAGGAATCAGACAGGCAGGTAAGAACCAGGGGATCCATGGAAAGCTAAGAATAAAGCAAAGCTGTGGTGCTGAGGGCCATAAAGAAGTGGAGGTTCATGGGTTCTGAGGCTTCCATCAGGCATAGATTCAGAAACTGGAGTTATAGGTAATGTGGAAACTGCAGGGGTTATCCACTCCGGCCAAGGAACCCCAGGCCCTTTAGGTGTGGAATAGGTGAACCCCACCTCAGAAGTATGAAATCTCCTATCTGGAAGGTAGAGCCAGAGGTCAGGCTATAGACAAGGACTCTCATATGGTGGTTTATATTTGGAAAGGGTGGTGGCATAATATCCAAAAGAACAGGAAATTAAATCTTACTCTCTGTTGCTTCCCTGTCTATCTATAGTCCCACACTCTTATCTTTCTGCAACTCTTGTTACCTGAATGAGGCACACAGCCAACTTGTCAGGGATCCAATAAGGGAGATAAGATGATCTTTCCAAAGCCTGTCTTCTGCACAACGTTATCGGGTTGAAGGAAGTTCTCCCAGGAGGGAAATTAAATCCCTAGGACCTCAGCATTTGACTTGCCTTTTTTCTTTCCTTTTGCAGCATATTTTGTAAGTGGTACCCCACCTTACAGGAGGCCCAAGCCACTTCCAACAATGAGGAGCAGCAGACACAGCAGCCTCTTCTGCCTGCCCATGAATTTGGAGGTTTAAAACAAGGGAAGCAGAGAGAGTTCGGCACACTTTATCATTTTACCCAGAGCTATTTCTGAGTACAAGCATCCTTAGTGGAATGTCTAATAGGGGGAACACGATCAAAGAAAACACTTTGGAGAGGCAGCATGCATATTTAGGTTAATGGGAACAGGAGGGGGTGGGGAGGGTCAGAAGCAAAGGACCTGTAGCAGACAGTTAGACAGGCATGAACAGAGCAAGGACGATAGCCTGGGCAAGGAAGGTCACCAAGGTGGAAAGCCCCAGGTGCCTAGAAATGGGCAAAACTGGGCTGAGACGTCACCCCCAGGGTTACTTTCCCTCCCCTAGCATACCCCTCTCTGATCATGCAGTTTAGACTCCCTTTTTATCAGTGGAAAATGAGTTCTTGCTGCGTTGTGAGGAAAAGAATTTCCTGAGGCCTGCACGGGAGGATGGAGTTCCATGCTAAGCTTTATTGATGATATAAAATCAGGAGGGGAACTCCTATCTTTGTCCATCTCACTATGGAAAAGGTCCAACTGTGTCCTCAGCAAGGCCAAGACAAAAGCCAGAGTTTCTCTGCAGTCCAGTCCAACATCCTGCTAGCTCAGCATGTGTTTCCAGATGCACTCTATTGCTGTGCTGGGGTATTCAGGCTTCCTCCTAGAACCTTCATGTGGAGTCTGCATGGCTATGGGCCACATGGTTATGGATAGAGGATGCACAAGTGCATGGGGTGAGTGTGGAGTCCCAGGCAATAGAGAGAGAGAGAGAGAGAGAGAGAGAGAGAGAGAGAAGGGGTAGTCCTTTTGGAACCCACAGGTGGCTGCTGAGTGATCTCAGTCCCTATACAGGTAAGCTTAGCTTATTGCCAGCTGCTCCGGTGTCAGAGTCCACGTGGCTCCAGCCATTTGTCTGCTAAGGCCACATGGCTATGGAGAGAGAGCACAGAGGGCAAGTGTGTTACCAGGTTGGAGAGAGAGAGAGGGCTTCTTTGTTCCTCTGGGATTATATTAGCTTGGGTTTGGAGAAGTTGAGAAGATTTTTAAAATTGACCAATCAATTTCCCAGGCTTTCATGGGCTTCGGATGGGTCTAGCCCCTTAGACTGACAGGCCTCTATAGTCCAGCACCTCCCCCTGTGCCCTGCTACAATCTAGCACCGGAGTGGAGAAGGGAGGATTATGAATCCCCTTGGAGGAGCAAAGCTGTGGTCCCCTGGAATGTGAAGTTGTACTTTCCTGGTTAATCAAGCAGGTTCATGCTCCCCATTTTATTAAGCTCAATGTCTAAGTCCCATTGCTACTCCCTTTTTTATTAATAATTACTTAATTACTGATGGTAACACCCTTACCTTCCAGATTGCCGGTCATGCAGTTCAGATCCTCCCCTGACCTTTCCTCCCCTAGCACGTTGCTGGTCATGTGCGTTAGACCCCCTTAGAAGAAAGACGAACAATGGGACCATAGAACAGCTCTTAAGCATTAAGCTCCCAGGGTAATGAGGTTCTGACCTGTTTCGTATACATCTAGGCCACAGTTGTGTCGCAGCTCCAGGCCTAGAAAAGCAGCAAAACCAGACAACTGATGCCTTGGCTGACATCAGGACCAGCTGTGCTGGCTAATGATCTCTGCCCTGGTGCTGACCAGTCAGTGGAGACCAAAGGGACACACCTAAAACGCTGATGAATATTCTTTTGAGATCCTCCCTTGAAATTTCCAGATAAAACCTCTCAAGACTAAGGACCCAGTACTTTCCCTCCCCCGCCCCCACACTCTACCCCCTGCCCCAACAAACACACAGGCACTCACCCCATCCCTTCCTCTAGGAGCATTTGTGCATTTTCTTTCTCTCTCTCTTTCCTTTAGGCTCCAAGGGCCCTTATTGTGCCTCTGTAACTTTTTTCCTGAGAACTTGAGTCTTGGCTCTGAATTCTTCTCTCAACCAGAACTCAAGAACTGAGGTTGCTGAACCGAGGTCCAATCACGTAACACCTAGTGCCATTTTCGCCTCCAACAGACCAGCCCAGTCAAATTGCTGCAGATACTGTGTTCTCCTGTGTTAAGTAGCACCCTCCAGCAAGTCCATTTTTATCATTGGCTGAAATGAAAACAGAGGAAACATACTGATGGAATCTGAGACACCATGGAGTTGTAAAGAAAAAAAAAGCATTAAAGAGCAGGATTTGGGTCTAAAATCACCTTAATAAGATTTAAAAATTTGAATTTCAATAGATAAATGGAAATGGCTTCACTACAGACCCAAAATCGCAGTCACATGTACAGAGTGAGTGAGGCATGGCTTAACAGCAAGCAAGGAGGATAGAAATATTTTCAACTTTTTAGGTGAGTGCAAAATTAGCCTGGGCCAGCAGTGAAAGAAGGCTGCCGAAACATGCTCATGTGGTCTCCTGAAGGGCTGTGAGTTAGTAGTCTACTTCTTATCTGTACTAACCTGAGTGCCACAGGGGGCTGCAGGTAGTTTTGTGGAAATGACTTCTGCAAAAGAAAAGCAGCAAGGATGCAAGTGGTAGTAGGATGGTAGCGAGATTCCAAACCATGCCACGTAAAGGCAAACTGAAGGCCCTGGGCATGTGGCCTGTGTGGGAGAAGGCCATGGGCGGGTGGTCTGCATAATTTGTAGGGCCCAGGGCAAAATAAAAATGCAGCACAACTTGTTCAGAAAAGCAGGGATGAGGGCCATTAAAAGTACTAAAATATTAAACTTTTACCATTAAAAAAAATATTTTTACCGATAAAAATAATGGGTAAGTAAATAGCAATATATGAGTTGTAACAAAAATTTACAAGTTGCAAAATAATAACATTTTGGTGCCATAATTTTCTGTAATATGATAATTATACTTTATTAATTTGATATTTTGACTGGTCACAAGGTTTTTTAATTTCATATTTATAGCAATTGTATTTCCAATCAATATAATTAAATGCAGTATGAGTCACTCTTGGCAGATGCAATACTATAAAATGACAATGGATCATATTAATTTTGAGAATAATCTTTCTCATGATTCAACTCTTACTGAGCTATTAAGCATACTTTACAAGCTGTGGTAACATTGAAATAAATTTCTGATAAATTATTTTGAAATATATATCTTAGTATACATCTAGAACTGGTGATTCTCATGAAACCGTTTTTCTAAAAAGATTTAACTCTTCATATGAACCAGTTTTATGAGGTTTGAATTTAATTTTACACTAATTTTATGTGCTTGCACTTTAAAGTTTCCTCTGACATTTCCTATGCCTTAGGGACATCATGCAAGAAGCCGAAAATAGCTTCATGATTTTACATAGTTTGGAACATCTATTTGTGCATTCTATCACTGCATCTTACAAAAAATTTTATTTTACAACTGTCTTCTTTATTAAACATTGGTTCACCTAAAGCTTTGCATGAAAATTATGGGTTTTTTCCATCAAATGCAGCAATCTACATTTAATTTCTTCACTAAGACTGTGCATATGTTGTTTTGCAATGTTGCAGCAGTTTTAAAAACTAGAGTCTAAACTTTCTGAAGAATTCTAGTAACTCCCTGATGCCTTTATTAAATTTTTAAAATTTGTTTTAGAGTGAGAAAGAGATATCAATTTGTAGTTCTATTTAGTTATGGATTCATTGGTTTTATCCTTGTATGTGCCCTGATCAGGGATCAAACCTGCAACCTTGGCATACTGGGATGATGTTCTAAGCAACTGCTCAGGGCTGTATGTCCTTATTTTGTGGTAATTTACTGACAAAGTTTACTGTCTGAGCTTCGGCAGCTCCTGTCTCTTGTTCATGCCAGGGAGTTGATATTCATGCAGGTGCTGTAGGGATGGGTTCTGGGGACAGACAGGCATGTTGTCCCTCCCTGCAGTGGCCCTGTTGCTGCTCTCATGCAAAGTTCTTCCTCCCTCCCAGGGCTGGCTGCTGTGGCCACCACTGCTGCCTCTGCTGCTACTGACACTGTCATCACCACCAGTCTTGGCCCAGGTCCCACCCAGGGTGCCCATCCAACCACTTGGCTCACACACTGCCCACTGTGGCAGCAGACTTGGAACCATGCATTTCACATCGCTCACACACACATGCTCCATTGTCCCATCAGAAATTCATTCACAGAACACAAGTTCTGGGGTAAATGATTAAGAATTCACCACAGCAACAGCAGAGTGTTAAACTAGCTGCAGAGTCCCTAAGAGGGTGGACCCTGTGTGACTGCTTTGGAAGAGGGTCAGGCATGTGACAGGGGTTTCATGCTGGACTTAAACAGGCCTAGGCATGCCGTAACTGATTAGGTGGGTGGGCCCTGCACATTGATTTTCTTGTTTGTTCTCTATACAAAATGCAAAAAGAAGCTTGTGTCTCAGAAGGGAGGGTGCTGGAAGAATAAGATGGATCAGTTTCTGGACCCTGACCTGTCCCAGGGATAGGCTTCTTACTCAACCCTTTGAAAAGACAGGTTGCAGGCAGAAGATAAAAGAGCCATTTTTCTCAGGGACCTTGAGCAATGTGAAGACTCTCCTGGGCTGCTTGGGGACTTTCTTAGGTGACAGCATGGCACAGAGGCACCCCATAGCTCTGAAGGGAAATCAGCCAGTTGCTGGACCACTGAATTCTTCATGAGGACCCAGCTGCTCTAGCCTCTCTGGACTGCAACTCTGGGGGTACCAGGGGCAGCTCCTCACCAGAGAACCAGCAGAAGCAGGAGCAGGGGTATCCTGAACTCAAGGGGCTTCCTGCTTTGCACTGAAGGGGCGAGGTTGAAGAAGAAAGAGACCTGAGGAGCCCGAGGGAATGAAGGAGGGGCAGAACCACTACCATTGGATTAGAATCATTGCTAGGACTCTGTACCCAAGGGCTGCTGAGGCCTAGGGGGAACAGATTACAGAGAAGATCCTGGTTTTGGGTATTTGAAGGTTCATTGGATGGGAAAAGATACATGAGCTCTGTGAAGAACCTCAAAGTGTGTCAATGGTGGGGAGACACCCTTTAGCCAGGTGTGAAGAACCATTCTAACTGTTGAAGCTGCCCAGCCTTAATTCTGAGGCCTCTGTAACCCAGGACTAAAACTGTCCATGGGAAAACAGGTCTTTATAGAGGCAGGAATTAGTTACTCTTAAAAACAAGCTTTTAAGATGATATGCTTAATTTTTTTAAGTATGCTTAAATTGGTCATATATCACAACTGACCAATCATGGTAAAATCTAGAGAATATGCCCAAGTCATATGAATTTAGAAATCTATTAAAACACTAGACAAACAAATTAAGAAACAAACAAACAAACAGACCACTGTCTGGCCTTGAATCAGTTCCACTTGAGATTAAGATTTGGGTCAGAAACCATATGTAGATCACTGAACTTCTGGTCAAGATGGAGGTGTTGGTAAATACCACTCACCTCCTTGCACAACCACAGCAAAAAATACCACTAAACTACAAAACAACTATCAACCAGAATTGTCAGCAAATTGAGCTGTGTGGAAGTCTGACAACCAAGGAATTAAAGAATTCACATTTTCCAGATGGGTGGGAGGGGCAGAGATGCAAAGACACGTGGAAAGGTGCAGTGATGCAGAGACGCAGAGATGCGGAACAGGTGGTCCTGTGCCTACATGTGATGGCTAAACATTGGGAGGGATACCTCAGGAGCAAGGGATCCCAGACCCATACCCGACGTCCCAGCCCAGGGTTCCAGTGCCAGGAAGATAAGTCATCATAACTTCTAGTTGTAAAAACCAGTGGAGGTTGGGGCAGCAGAAGAAACTGCAGGATTCTCAGGAGTCTTTTTTAAAGGGTCTGCAACAGACTTAGGGCTCATGCAGGCTCTGGGTCCAGCATGCATGCACAGCAGCTAGAAGGGCACCAGTGGTATTCAGGGAGTAACTGAAGTGTCTGGCATCCCTGGCTGAGAGTGTTGGGGGACAGCTTCCTCCTAGACAAAACTCCAGAGGCCAGGCAGTGGCATTGTCCCCTTTCTAAGCCCTCCCCCACACAGAGTGAAAGAGCAGTGACACCGTGTCAGAGCACATGGGTTTCCCAACCCTGGTGATTATTTAAGGTTCCACCCAATCCAACTTACAGGTGTACTTTTCTACAACAGTCCACGCTACTAAGACAGGGAGTCAGCATCTGTAGCTAACATGGAGAAACAAACACAGGGAGGCTGCACAAATGAGAAGACAAAGAAATAGGGTCCAAATGAAAGAAAGAACAAAACTTCAGAAAAAGAACTAAACAAAATGGAGATAAGCAATCTGTCAGATGCAAAGTTCAAAACACTGGTTATTAGTATGCTCAAGGAACTCATTGAGTACTTGAACACATAAAAAAGATCCAAGCAGAAATGAAGGTTACATTAAGTGAAATAAAGAAAAATTTACAGGGAACCAGCAGTGGAGTGAATGAAGCCAAGAAACAAATCAATGGTATGGAACTTAAGGGGAAAAAAAGCATTCGATCAGAATAGTAAAAAGAAAAAAGAATCCAAAAAAACAAAGATAGGGTAAGGAGCCTCTGGGAAAACTTCAGACATACCAACATCCAAATCATAGGGGTGCTGGAAGGAGAAGAGAAAGCGAGAAATTGAACACTTATTTGAAAAAATAATGAAAGAAAATTTCCCTAATTTGGTGAAGGAGATAGATATGTAATTCCAGGAAGCACAGAGTCCCAAACAAGATGGACACAAAGAGGACCAACCACACCAAGACACATCATAATTAAAATGCCTAAGGTTAAAGATAAAGAGTCTATCTTAAAAGCAGCAAGAGAAAAGCAGAGTTAGCTACAAAGGAGTTCCCATAAGACTATCAGCTGATTTCTCAAATGAAACTTTGCAAGCTAGAAAGGTTTTGAAACAAGAAGTTTTCAAAGTGATGAAAAATGAGGACCTGAAACCTAGATTACTCCCGTCAGCAAAGCTGTCATTTAGAATCAAAAGCAGATAAAATGTTTCTCAGACAAGGTGAAGCTAAAGGAGTTCATCATCACCAAGCCATTATTATATGAAATGTTAAAGGGACTTATTTAAGAAAAATAAGATTAAAATTATAAATATTAAAATGGCAATAAATTCACAACTATCAACAATTGAATCTAAAAAACTAAGCAAACAAACAGAATGGAAACAGAATCATAGATATGGAGATCATTTGGAGGGTTATCAGTTGGAAGGGGCAATGGGAAGAATGAGGGGTGGGGAAAGGTGCAGGGATTAAGAAGTACAAATTGGTAGATAAAAAATAGACAGGGGGACGTTAAGAACTGTATAGGATGTGGGGAAGCCAAAGAACTTAAATGCATGACCTGTGGACATGAACTAAGGTGGAGGATTGCCAGAGGGAATGGGATTACCTGGTTGAAGGGGAAAAAGGGGGAAAAATTGAAACAGTTGTAATAGCATAATCAATAAAGTATATTTAAAAAAAATAAAAAAAGAAACATGTGGCTCTAGCTGGTGTGGCTCAGTGGATTGAGCAGCCTGAGAACCAAAGTCACGAGTTTCATTCCCAGTCAGGGCACAAGCCTGGGTTGCAGGCCAGGTCCCCAGTAGGGTGAGTGTGAGAGGCAACCACACACTGATGTTTCTCTCCTTTTCTTTCTCCCTCCCTTCCCCTCTGTCTAAAAATAAAAACAAATCCTTAAAAAAAAAAAAAGAAACTGTATGTAGAAGATGCAGGGAGTGGTGGGGCTGGGGGGGTTAGGAAAGGGGGTTAAAGAAGGGGTAGCGAGTGTTTTAGAACATGCTGCTGGAAGACCAGCTGCATCAGATACATCTTGAAGGGGACGGTGCTGAAATGCACCTTCCTGGCCCCCCGCCAAGATTGTAATTCAGTAGGTCTATTATGGCCAGGGGATGTGCATATCAACCGATCCTAATGTGGACAGAGGCTGGAGAACTGCTGTAGTAATAATGTCTTTACAGCATTGTTCCGCTGCCCCTGCAATCACAGTGAGAATTATTGTGGAGAAGCCCTGAGTCTGTAACCCACTCATGTCCCTGACTTGAACAGTACATAGTAGAAAAATAAGCAGGAGAAGCAGTAAGTCTTCTACTAATTTTTTTCACATGAATTAAATCTTGTTTTTACAAAACCACTTTAAAGATTTTCTAAAATCTCTCTTTGCAATCCAAACCATCTTGAGCACTTGGTGTAGGCAGCTATCCCCACAGCGTTCAAAACACTCGGTGAAGAGGACACTCCTACACAGGTATTGGCCAGGCTCTGAACTGCCGCTGCCAAGTCAGCATGGAACTGGGGAACAACTGCATTTACCCATCGCATGCCTCGACCATTCCCCTTTTAATATGTTACATCTAGTCAGCACATCAGTCCAACAAAACGGGTGGTATCATCCACAATTTGTACAAGAGATGAGGCTCAGACAGAGAATTGCTTAAAATTCCAGAGTAGGTAGTAGAGGCAGGATTCAAGCCAAGGAGGATGGGTTCAAATCCTGGGCTGTTCACAGCGGCCCCTTCAGGGATCACCCTCACTGTCTCTCTCTGGCTTCAGCAGAGCTTTGTGAGATGGTAGTTGTTAGTCACACCTGCTCCCTCCCTGCCTTGCAGATAGGAAGAGGGAAATCACAGATCTTGTGCCTGGTCAGTGACATGTTAGCTATAAATGCTGATGTGAACATCTGTGAGGGTCAGGCAGATTATGTAAGTGGACAAGTTAAGAAAAATTTTAAAACTTAACTTAGGTCCACTTAGCATATTAAGTATATAAAAATAGTTTTTATTCCACTAGGAACTATGTTCCAGTTTTGTTAAGTACTTGGCCTTCTCTGTCTAGCTTTTGTTTTTACCACCTTCAGAGACATGAGAATGATTAAAGAAAAATATTTCACTATCATAAAAAATAGTGTTTAGCACTGTTTAATGATGTGAGGATGATAATAAAAGGCAACCAGTGTTTAACCCCAGTGTTGAGGAGGCAATAAATAGTGGTTGGAGTTGTGTCAAATTAAAAAGTCTAAAAAGTATTATGGAATGTTAGACTCAAAATGTAAAATTTCTTCATTGTGTATTAAGAAGATGATTATAAGAAAGACGGATGATATATTCACCAGCAAGTAGCTAAGCACACACTACACCCCCTTTCCATAATACATCATAATTACATGTTTTATTTTATGAACAAATACAAGTCATGGCCCCTTTAAGAATTGCCAGGTGACCATCAGGGGAGGGAGGGCCTCCTTACACTCGAGTAAGGAAAGGGAAGCGGGACTTTAGAATCAAAGGCCAGCAAATTTCGAAAGAACATGAAACTCCAGATATATTTGAAAGGGGAAACAACATTCATCCCATCAGATGGAAAGGGCCTATCAGCCTGATGAGCCTCCCTTCCTTTCTTGCTCTCCTGACGTGCGACACTGTGGTTTTGTGGATGAGCTAGCTCACTCACCTGGGTCACAGTTGCTTTCAGCTGCATTATTGCCAATAACGACCCAAATGTTGCTAATGTTTCCTGTTTTCAAGAGAAGCTAGAGAGCAATACATTTATGTGAAATTTCTAAATTTTTTAAGATGGGCTCAAATTAAAAAATAAACTAATAAAACCTGATGTGGACCAGCCACAGCAGGTTTGGTGGCCACAATCAGTGCACCATTTTGCATCCTCACGTGGACCCCAGGGTATTACACCAGGATATCATGGGGTGGGGGCATCTGTACAGAATCCCAAGTCAGGCAGGAGCTGTTGTTTGAGAGAGAAAGAACTAGATGAAGGACTGGCAAGACAGGAGAAAAAACTACTCTCTGTGAAGGTTTGGTTTATCTTGTCATGCCTATGTACCCTTGTAAAATTATGATTCATGAGAACAGGGACCATTTCTGAAGTGTCGTATTTTGCTGTGTATGATGCACACTTTTAGCCCAAAATTTTTGAGGGAAAAATAAGGATGCGCATCATACATGGGTATAATGATCCCATGTCTCCCATGTATAATGTGCACTAAAACAGTGGGTGTACATTATACAAGACAAAAATACGGTCTCTTCCACCAGCATCTGTCACAGCAAATGCTCACGGAATAGAACGGAATGAATGGTGTGGAGGGGAAGTATCCCACTCTGCCCACAGGCTTCAGGGGAGGCAGGTGTGACACAGGCCCCATTACCAAGTCACATTCTGAGTCTCACAGTCTCCTGGAGGTATGGAAACAACTCAGGTGCTGTCTTCCTCCTTGAGGTGGAAGAGAGGAGGAATTCCTAGTGAAATTAGTCTGCTAAGTAAGGGCCACCTGTGAACAATCTAGGAAAATTTTCCATTTTTTCGGGTTGAGCTGGAGGGGCAGTGGATACCACTGGCATCTCGGCATCTCAGGGCAGCACATTGTTGGACTGAGACCTGGCCCAGCTCACTCACAAGGCCAACCCTCCCTTGGGGCTCCAGCCCCTGCAGGAGCCAGACTCAATCAGGTGGATGGAATCAGGTGAAGACAGGTCACCAGGTTGTGCCTGCTTTTAGGGGATGTAACATTTTCCTGCAGGTCTGTTGCTCCCCATTCAAGGAGGCAGAGCCACAGGAAGCCCTGGCACTCCCTGTTTCCAGACTTTGTACTTGCTGGCTGGTGGTGGGACCTCAGAAGTTCCCTCTCTCCTCCAGGCAGATATGTCCTCCTCTCAGAGGATTGGGACACACGACCTCTAAGATCCCTCCCAAGCCTCATGATTGTTTGACCTTCAAGACACAAGATGACTTACAGCACCCCTATGGAGTCCTCTCCTGGGGCTTTTCACCCTCGCCACCACCCCTGCCCCCTGCCCCGCCTCACCCCGCCCCCCTTCCCCAGCTTCATCAAAGAGCTGCAGCATTTGTTGTTCCCTAGACCTGCTCCCTGCGGTTCTCTCACCTGCCGCTCCTGTCAGGCCCTCACAGGGTGTGAAACCACCTACTTTAAGGTGCAAAATTTCCAAAAGCAACCAACTGGCCTGAGAAGGCATTTATTATATTTGTTTTCTCCTTCTGCCCTTGTACTTTGCTCAAAAAGCCTCTTTTAATTTCCTTTTTTTTTCCTGAACAATTTTTCAGATTGTATTTACATTTTGAATGATACATTTGCCACTGGAATGGTTCCCCAAGTCCTAATTACTTTCCTCTTTCCTGTAGTAAGAAGCACAATTTACTCAATATCTACCATGTGCCTGGCCCCTCCTCCCTCCTCACGACCTCCTCCCACTTCAGGAAGTCCATTCACCTTCATCATCTTGCTTTTCTGTACTCTGTGAAGTAGGGATGCTGGGCCTTAGGAAGGAGACTCAGAGTGGCTGACACAGGTGCAAGATCCCCTCCCCCCCTGCCCCGCACTGTGGGATGGGACCTGCTTGTTTCTGAACCCTCCCCACCCTTGTCCTAAACCCTGTGATGCATTCCAAGCATCTCAGTACCTTTAGGTGCAGCACCAGGGATTAAACTAATAAAAAGTTAGATCTGAATCATAAGACTTGGAAATATTTCTCGAATATATGTTTTCATATGTTCCCCTGCCTCTCAGAGCTCCAGCCCAGCGCCTGGTATCCAAGGTGGCTATTGTGGGTTCCTTACACTGGAAGGCAGGTGGCTGCTGGTGCAGAGGCATGCAGAAGTGAAGCAGGAAGGTGAGAGAGCAACAGATTGCATTTTAAAAAATCCCCCAAAGTAAAAACAGTATGTATGAGATAGTTTAATATATGTCAAGTGATACATGGGTGTGTGCATACGCAACATTTATGTATATACAAGTGATTGTCAGCAAATGGTTCATGGGGTCATCTCTGGCTGGGGATTTTTTAAAAGTTCTTTTCATTTGATATGTTTTTTCAAATTATTCCAAAGAGCATATATTGATTATATAAACCAACCCAGCAGTAAAACTATTTTCACAGTGAAGGAAAAAACAAAAAAAATTGCCAAGGATTCATCATCCGTGAATTTACCTGATGATTTCTTTCAAGCAAAACTGTTACCAGCCCTGCCCTGGAACTGTTTTTTTATTTGACTATGCTGTGAAGGAAGTGGTATTTCTTCACTGTGTTCCAGCACTCCCTCCCACCCTCGATGAGGAGGATTCCTTGGCATTCTGAAAATTGTTAAATAAGTGGCCCTGCCTCCTTTCTAAACCTGAATCATTTCACAGATTTGGTTATTGCCTGCTCCATCCATTGTGCTATTCCTCCCATCCTGCCCCCCTCCTACAGAACAGGAAGCCAGGCTGAGAGGCACGAAAACCCCAGGCTTAATTCTTCATCTTGCTATAGTGTGAGCTTCCATGCAAAGCCACCCTCTCCCTCCACTCTTCCTCTGGGGCGGACCTGCAAGGTCAGGCTGCAGGGCCAGGTCCCTCCATAAGTACCCCTTGATTAGAGGACCACTGTCATTCTCTTACCAACAGCCCAGGGAAAGAAGTGCAGTCCAGGCGGCCAGCTTTCACAAGTGATGATGCTGGCCGTTTTCAGGCCCTAGTCATTGCTGCAGCCTCGCTGTGCCTTCTGTGAGCCTGTTTCATCATCAGCTCCCTGACCAGATACGTAAGCCAGCAAAGCTCCAGTATCAGAAACCACCTGGAGAAGAGCCAGGCGGAGGCCTCGACATCAGCACAGTAGTGACCAGTTCCTCCACCCCATCCCCAGCCCCCAGCTTCTGCCCTTGGATTCATTTTGCCTGTCAATTAAAATAATAGGCTCTTAGAATAACACAGTCAGAGCATCTTTGAATATAGAGTCATTGACTCATAAACTCTTTTTTTTTTAAAACAAATGAGTGAGTTGGAGGATCTTTTTTAAAAAAAAAAGATTTTGTTTACTTATTATTAGAGAGAGGGCAAGGGAGGAAGAAAGTGAGGGAGAGAAATGCCAATTGGTTGCTCTCACATGCCGCCAACCCCAACCAGGGACCTTGCCTGCAACACAGTCATGTGCCCTGATTGGGAATTGAACCAACGACCTTTCGGTTTGAGGGATGATGCCCAACCCACTGAGCCATACCAATCAGGGAAGAATCATAAACTCTTGAGAATGGGAACCAGGGAACCCTAGAATCTCACACTGGAAGTTCCCTCAGAGCTCGTCTGGTGCTGTCTTCCCACCTAGGTGACAGAAATTTCTTCTGAGGAAGCTGAATGTAGCAATGGTGTGGCTACCACACCTTGTGACCATGGGGACACGCTCAAGGTAGCAAAAGTAAGAAGCATTTTTGTGGCTCTAACTTCTGATGTAGTACTTGAGGCCAAAAAATGTCCCTTCTCCTTTGTCACTGTGTAACTACTGCTCCCAGAAACGGGTGGTACTCTCGACTCTCTTAAAGCTTCATCCTCCACTGGAGGAGGCTGGAGGAGGAAGAGGAGGCTTTGGAAGCTCTTTAAAGTATGTTTACCACTTCTTCCAACCAACCAGTCCTACAGTTCATCCATGAGAAAAAAAACAAACAAACAAGAGAAAACTGGGAAGGTCTTACCTCTCCACTTTAGAACTATGGACTATTTTTGTTGATATTTTTGCCCTTCCCCCTCACAGTTTTGGCTCTTATATCTAAAAACAAACAAATAAAAACAGCCTGTTGTGTGAACTATGCAGAGACTAAGCTAATTTGGTCCTTTCCTTTCTCCCATCTATTGCAGGCTCTGGCCATGGCCCGTGAGCATTAGAAAACAGCTTGTCACCCACGCAACTCCTCGTCTCATTCTTAAAGGAAAATATTTATATTGTGCCACAGAAAGAGTTTCCATGGCAGTGACGATGGTAACACTGTTGCTTGGCAACCACTTGAGTCCATCTTGAATAATCTGCAATCCCCTTCAGAGACAAATAAGGAAAACCTGTCAAAAGTGCTGTTCTGTTAGTGGAGGAGCTGGAAAGATGGCTTTCTCAGACCCCTCCCCCTTCCAGGTCTCCCTTCTCCTCCTCAGGCTCCTCAAGCTCATCTCCTTCACTTGTTCTCAGGAATTCTCCATATTTCCTGCTCTTCCAAGGGATTGCCTTGCCCTTCTTCTCACCCATGGTGGAGACACTGCTGGGAGCTCTGCGAAGGGTTAAGGACTGGCATGCAAAGCCACGCCAAGGATAACAGGGGGCTGAATCAACTCACACATCATCCTTTTTATAGAGCTCGCTGCTGCCCCTGGAGACTGGGAGCATGTTCCTCTCCGTCAGCTCAAAACAACTTGGACCGGACAGATTTACAGAAAAGAAAGACAAGTCTTCCCCAAGGTACAGCTCCCAGGCACCTCGTGTCAGCAAGTCACCTGGTCTCTGAGTCTGTTTCCTCATCTGTAAAATAAAAGAGCTGGGTAGAGGGTCCTTCTGGCTCCTATATTCTAGGACTTTTTACGAATCAAGAATGTTCTATCCTCTAGTTAACAAAGACACCAGACATGTCTCTTAGCAGGACTTCTGGGAGCACAGACAGGACCTTGGGACCAGAGACATCCCGGAGCACAGGTGGCAAACACAAGGCCCGCAGGCCAAATCCCGCCCTCCACCTTGTTTTATCCAGCCCGGCACCTTGTTTCTACCCTGCGACACTGCTGAGCCCTTGCTTAACTGTTAAGGGGTAGCTACATTTATACAGTCCTAAAATTACATTCAGCCTTTTGAAGGCAACTGTGAGGCTGTCCTGGTGAAAATGAGTTTGACACCACTGTAAGCATAATCCAGCATGTGGGTTGGTGCCTTTGAAAAGCATTGTGTACACATAGAAAAGTACCGTCATCATTATCGACCTCATTATAACACAGTGAACACTAAAGCACAGACCTCATCTTCAGGGTCACTCTAACTCAAAATCTTTGACTGGAGAAGGTGCGCCAGCAGAGCTAATTAAATAAATGCACCCTCTCTGGGAAGCAGCACCTCTTCAGGAGAAACTATCTTTAGCCCAATTCTTACCCATCTCTGGACTTTTCTTTGCCTCTTTCCTTACTGGGAAGCAGCTTGAGGAGCTAAAATGCTGACCCGTTTTCTTTTTGTTTGTTTTTCATTTTTCCTCCCCCTTCTAACCGATGCAGACAAAGCTTCTTGAAGAGAGGAAGAGAGCAGTTTATAAACCATCTTTATAATTTTACTAGTGGGCAAGGAGACCACTCTTCTAGTTTTATAGGGAGACTAGGAAGAATGCAAGAAATCATGGGAAAAGAAAAAGAAGAAAAGAAGCAAATGTTACCTTCAAAGGAAACTGAAATACCTTTTCTCAAAGCTCTTCTTGGGAAGGAGGTTTACAAAGCCACCTCAGACTTTCTCAGCCCTCTGGCCTGACTGAGAGGCAGGAGTTAAGGGTGGGCTTTGGGCTACATGCACCACCCTTCCCACCCTTCCCAGGGGCAGGTTACTCACCCTGAGTGACTCTCAGTCTTTTCATCTATAAAATGGGAGAAGCAGTACCTACCTCACGGTGCTGTGTGAAGAGTTTGTTTGTGTCAGCTTGGCTAGACTGTAGTCCTCACACATCTAATCACTCATCTGGGCGTTGCTGTGAAGGTAATTTGTCAATGGGGTTAACGTCTATGATCAGTTGACGTTATGTCAAGGAGGTTACTCTCAATAATGCGCATGGGGCTCATCTAGTTAAAGGCTACCAGGGAAAACCCTGAAGTTTCTCAGAGAAGAAGAAATTCTGCTTCAAGACCCCAGTGCTAACTCCTGCCTGAGCTTCCAAGCTGCTGGCCTGTCCTGTGGATTTTGAACTCACCAACCCTCACAACTGAACGAGCCAATTCCTTAAAATAAAGCTGTCTCTCTCTGTATATGTATAAGTGTACATTATATATAGTACATACACTACTCAGTTATAGTCAGCTCACCACCCCCAAGTATATACACATATGTATACATTCTGTTTATATATTTAATATACGCACATATTTCTGTTTCTGTTTCCCTGGAGAACGCTGACAGTTAGAGGCTGTCTGGGGTTTCAGATGACACTCATGTACTGACACGTCTGCCAGGCCCGCCTGACTGCGGCCTGTGTAGGGGAACTGGCCTGTCCACAGGCTGTGCTGACTGAGGCCTCACTTGGCCCCCACACCCACTCGTGCCTGCTGGCCACAGCTGATTGGACTGGGCAGGGGTACGCACCTGACCTAAAGGCCACCAGTCATGGCCTTGCCTGGCATGACACCAAAGGATGAACCGGGTCAATCAGATTTCCTTTCTTAGGACCTTAATTAGGAACTAAAGAAAGATTTCACCAGCTGGTAGAGGGTGAGTTAGGTCAATGGTGGGATGATTGAAAAGGTTAGAATGAGACTGTCATGGGATGTGACCACAGAATGGTCTGCATTTCCATGAATCTGTAACCAGTCCTTAAAATTTGGGAGATTTTGCATAAAAATCCAGATAGAATGTGAACACCCAGTTGCAGCCCTCCTGGGCCAGGATCTGCTCTAAGCTTTGGAATAATGGCCCCTTTCCTGAAGGCAATACTTACCTTCTCTTAGAAAACTGCAGGACTGGCTCAGCTGCCAGATCAATCCCCAAGTTCGTTCCAACATTCCCTGAAACCCAGCACATCCTTCATGAGGCCTCCTCTACCTTCCTCACAAGTAGCTGTAATTAATTCCTTTCATGTTGTCTCAAGGAGTATACCCCACAGTCAGGCTCTTTTAAAATCAGAATGACCCGTGTGTCTCCAAGTCAGTTCAGCACCCCCAAGTCTGCACCTGGCAGGCTGCCTGCCTTCTTCCCGTTCACACCTCTGTCTGGTGTCTGTCCCCACGCTCGATGGGAGACCACAGGACCTCCCCTTGCCATTCCTCAACCAGCTCCAACAGTTCATTTGAGGTCAGCTGGTTCAGCATATGTTTGTACAGGGCTACACATCATGTGATAAAATAAGGTCCAGAGACACCGCTTTTAAAAAGTTGTTCATATAACAGGTCTCCCAGGAGAACATCTTTTCTTTCTTATATGTCTGTGGCCCTGAGTCAGACTCAAACCAAATTAAGTTCCAACAATGCTTCAACCTCCAAATTAATTTCTTTTGAATAATAACATTCTATGGAGCACCCACCATGTTCCAGGTCTAGACAGGTGTGGTGGAGATCACCAGTGATTCAGCTGGGTCTTCCATCACCGAATCACAGGGACCCATGATGTGAGAGTGAGCAGGGTGGGGCACCACTGGGTGCACATCTCAGAACAGCGGGGAAGAGAACAAGTCCAGTGTGGGGACGTCTGCTTTCTC
Source organism: Tonatia bakeri (assembly GCA_004024845.1). Taxonomy (NCBI): domain Eukaryota; kingdom Metazoa; phylum Chordata; class Mammalia; order Chiroptera; family Phyllostomidae; genus Tonatia; species Tonatia bakeri. The sequence continues at coordinate 96,819 of PVIA01005920.1, forward strand.
TTGGGTTCCACAGTCAGTCTTGGAGCTGGGTCTAGAATCCTGTCCTTTGAACTCTTTGACCAAGTCTTTGCCATTCCACCATGAAGGGGCAACTTTCCAGGCTAATGACCCAAAAGAGTGATGTGGGCTGAATGGCAGATTACGTTGAACTGGAGGGTGCAGACCCCTCTAAATGATGACTGCTACTTCTTAACCTTTCATGCCTCATCCCACTTACTCATCCACTGGGCAGGACCCTTTGCTGCTCTTGGCACTATGCAGGAGGGGCAAGAGGAGGGTGAGTAAAGTCAGGTTATCCTTAAGCCATTCCCTTAGTTCTGCTTGGTAAAACGCCCTAAAATTGAAGTTTGTTTAAATCTTATTTGCATGGCCTAGCCAACAGGCATGAGAATTGCCTTGGACATTTCTTAAAATGTGGATGCCTGGATCCTCCCTGGAGATTCTAAGCCAGAACCAAATGGTTCTGATGTGGCTGCTACTCAGGTTGGCGACAGCCACAGGGGAGGGAACAGAGCACTGAGCTGGTCGCTGAGAGACGGGTGGTGTGGAGCTGGTGGGTGAATGTGCTGTGTGACTTCCCCCTCCGTGTGTTGTTACATAAGGACGTTCAATGGGATAAGCCCAGGGGACCCTGCAGTTCTGTCATCTAGGGTGGTGCTATTCAGTAAACCCCGGACATTTGGCCGCCGTGGCTTCGCTAAGCAGGCAGACACAGAGTGACCGGGGTGTTGACCACACTTAAACCCACCTGTGTTGAGTTCCTTGGGCAATACTTCCTCCTGCCAGCGAACCTGGCCAGTTGGAACACCCTCTACCCACTGACAACTTTTCAACATATGTGTCCTTCCCAGAGGCCCTGAGAGCAAAGCCCAGCCAAGGGGCCTATCTGTCTAGGGGGGCTGAGTCCTCCAGACTCAGACATTGACCTCTTCTTTTTCCCATTGATGTGTCTTAATGCTGAGGATGTTCATTCAGACCCCTAAGAGGGGACCAGCCCATAGACACATGGTCCTCCAAGGGGTGGGAGAAGGAGTGGTTCTGGGGCATTTGACTATAAACCTGAGAGGTGGGGCAGCCCTGCCTCTCCCCTTTGAGCCCAGAGGCACCATGGAGGTGAGAGAAGCTTTGGGGTCAGACTTGAGTTCTAATCCTGGCTCTGCCACTTACCTGCTGTAGGTAATACAAGCAACTCCATTTCTTTGAGCCTCAGTGTTGCCTCATCTAAAAAAACATGAAATGGGAATAACCAAGGTTATTATTTGCAGGGTTTCAGTGAGAATGGAATCTGATCACATACATGGAGCCCTGGACACTTAGAAGGAGCTCAGTAATCCTCACCCCTCCCTCCTGCAGCTCTTTCTGGTTGCCACTCTCTGCTTGCGGGAAGCTGTTCCTGCCTGTCTCTCCAGCTTAGAAGTCCTCAAGAGAGAGTGGAGGTGGCAGGAGGATGCCTTCCCTCTAACATTATTTGAAACTATTCAAAAGAAACATGTACACAAGAAGCAATCTGAGGAAACAAAGCAAAGTGAACAAAACAATTGTAAATCCACACAATGAAATGCACATTGCATTTCCTACAAGAGCTTCTGATAACCGCCTCACAGTTCTCAGGGACAATGGGGCTGACTGGAGCTGTGGATGCCTCTAGCTGAAAATGGAAGAGGTCCTCCTAGGGGTCCTCCACTGCTACTGCACTGTTTTCTCAGCCCGGGAGTTGCCTGAGTCGGAGGCACAGACAGTGCTCCACTTGCCAAGATCAGCTTTGCAGCTCCTCCCTGGCTCCTGGCCCAACCCACACAACCCTTTCCCACACCCCCAACCCTCTGGTGGCCCCTAAAAGGACAAGAGCTATAGCCCTGCCTGCACAGAGCTGCACAAAGCCTGTCACGACTCTGCGCTCAGGGTGACTGGTTCTCACTAGGGTGGGTATCGGACAACAGCAGCGAGAGGCCGACAGCACTGCCTTTTCTGCATCTGGGCCAGGCCCTGCGTGGGCTGCTGGGGACACAGAATTGAGAGAAGGACGTAATGACCCAATCCAGGAATCCCTGGCTCACAGCCAACCACCTGGACTCAGTGCCTGGAGGGCTGGGGGCTTGGAAGGGAGGCCCTGCAGAGCAGCCCCCTCACAGGCCAAGCTGGTTAAAGCAAAGCCCTGACAAACTTGGAACCACTGGAGGTGGGCCCTGACCCATAGCTGACTGAGACTGAGAGAAGAGTAAAATCCTCGGCTGCCCAGTGCTTCCAGCCAGACAAGCAGGAGTTAACACCTGTTTGTGCGCACTGAAGGGGTTAAGTAAGGCCTCCTGGGCCTGAGAAGGTAGCAAAGATCTTCTCTGGGATCTGAAAAATTTGCCAGTGAATGATAGAGGGAGCAGAGGGTGCTTAAGTGAGGCTCCACCTGTGGAAGAAGGACTTGCCATAATTAGGGACACCTCAGGACAGAACTAGAATGAGGGGGTAGAAGGTTCCACTACACACAGCCATTAACAATGGAGCAAGCATTGAACTGAGGTTTTTGGAGGGATGATCCATTTTGAACTTTGAAGACAGATTCCCCAAGTGAGCTATATCAAAAGGCACGATGCCAGTTATGCAGCCTGGTGAGCCCAGGCTGCAACATTTTGAGCAGCCTACTCACGCACAGCGATAGTGTGAACACACACTGGAAGAATGGGTTTCCCAGTCAGAATATAAAAACCAGAATCTCCAGGAGTAAACTTCTGGACCCCTGTCTTTGAACCTGAACTCTCAGAGCTTGTTTGGAATCGGACATGCTCTCAGCTCGCAGGTATCAGTTTGCAGTCGAGGCCTGGCAACTGGTGCTCTGCCTGGGTTTTTTCTGAGCCTGGCAGCATGCTGCTGGATCACAGGGGTGCGGTCCAGTCCCCACTGATCGGGGCACAGATTCTGCCAGAAGAGGCGATGCTGTGTCATCACACCACAGCAGAGGTTCCTGATGGGGCATCTTTTTGTGTCAGACCCTGGTCCAGTGGGTCCAGTTGCCCATTCAACCCAACCCCCCCAGGCTGTCTGAATACATTGTTTATGGTGCCCTACGTAGGAGGCTTAATTATCTGTAAACAGAAGGAATCCCACAAAGGAACACTCCAAAAGGCTTCTTTTGCCCATTTCCTATGTGTCATTGTTATTTTTCCTTGTCTCTTGGCTGGAGTTTGCCCTCTTATAACCTAAAAAATTGGCCCTAAACTCAACCCTCCAAATCTGCCATATCTTTCCATAATTCCAGACAAGGACATCTAGTTTAGACCAGACACAGGGACAGAAGCTGTTTATACACTGGAAACAGCCAAAAGAGAGAACAACACATTTATTGCACTCAGAGCTTCACATCATCTAATTTACCCCTCACGGCAATGCTTTTAGATGGGCTGCATTCTGTGACCTCTCTGCATCAAATACCCGTAGCAGGGTATGGACCTTCAATCTGCTTTGATAAGACACCTGGATTTGTTTGGACCTCTTTGCTGCATTGGAAGGTCTCATCTAGTTTTCCCCAGGATGGGATGAAACGTGTTCCAACCCCTGCAGAAGATAGCTGTGTTCTCCTAACATTGATCCTCTGTGCCTTCAAAGAAGGAGGTCCTGGTTTCCTTGTTTTATTTTTAAGTTGCTAAGGATTTTTTTTTTGTTTTTGAGAGAGAGAGAGAGAAAAAGAGAGGGATGGAGAAAGAGAAATGTCAATGTGAGAGAGAAATATGGATCGGCTGTCCCTCATTTGTGCCCTGACTGGGGACCCAGTCCGCAACCCAGGCATGTGTCCTGACCAGGAATCAAACCTGTGATTCTTTACTTTGCAAGATGATGCCCAACCAAATGAGCCACATTGGCTAGGGCTAAATCACTAGTGATTTGAACTCCAGTCTTTATAGACGGGGTAGATGTTTGCTGTTTTATGTGTATGTCCACTTTGGCTCTTCAGCATCCTTTTCCTATCAAAAAATAAAATGCCCCAGTGGGAGCATTTTTCAGGAGTAACTCCACCCCCACCCCCCACAACCGTGTGTTTTGCCCCCCATTCTAGGAGACTCTCTTCACCAGATCCCTCCTCTGTCACTATAGTACAGCCAAGGAAGTGGGCTGTGACCTATGGCCAACTAAGCAGACTCTCCCCTGGGGCCTTGAATGTTGAGCAGAGTAACACCAAGATGCAACTCTGACTGTCAAGCACACCCTCTGCTGGTTCCTGTCCTGCTTCCAGGCTGTCTTTGGACTCCTTACTACTTCCATGAGCTCCTTGACAACTTCCCAATAAATTTCCTTTTTTATGTCTTTTATGACAGCCAAAACCGAGGAGGACTCCCTTCCCTGGTATTATTTTGATTCTTTATAATAAGCTACACGATGAAGAATCAAGTCAACAAGAGACCAAAAATTTGACCTTCTACTGCCTCCCTCTTTCTCCCTCTAAGACATCACTGCTTAGTGAATGGACTGAGAGAAGAACTGCTTCAATAGGCACATTCCAGGAAGTGCTGAGAAGTCAGATCTGACAGCTTGCAACCCACCCTCCTTATTCCCATAAGTGGCACCTTCACATCATCTGCAATGGGCCTGACCCAACTCCTGTGTAGCCTTGAGGTGAAAGGGAGCATCCCTTCAGATGCCGACCAATGACAACCTTAGGGTGACACCTGGTCGCTGCTGTGAATCATTATTCTTTTCTCATTTGGCCTCATCTGTGAGAACACCATGTATAGAGCCCCAGGATGACTGAAAGTCCAGAAAGGACGTGGACTTTCCAAGAGCCTAGAAGCTCTTGTGCACAGGCTCAGAAGCTGAACCGAGCCCTCTAGAGAAGCAATTTGCTATGTGAGTGGGATGTGGAGCCCCTGACTCCTCGTGTTCATCAGAAAATGACTCGAGAGCCAATGTGGTGATGTGACTCCTGATAAGCTCATCCAACCTGGAGACTCATTCAGTGATGACTGGAATGTTGGGACAGCTCTGCACCCTCCACTGAGGCCATCAACTCTAAAAGATGGAGGGAAATTGGAATTGAACCGAGAGAAGATTCAGATCGGATGGAAGAGTGAAGTAGGCAGCTGGCCAAAGCAGCGTCACATACAACAGGAGATGAAATTTTTTTTCTGTATCAGATAGAACTAAAACTCATGGGCAGAAGTCTCAGGCAGCAGACTTGGATTGGAATAAGGAAAATCTTTTAAACTGAGCAATGCAGCAGCAAAGTGGGCGGCCTGAGGAAGGTTCTCAAGAAAGTGGATGAGCGTGACCTCATGGGGCAGCCACGTGGGTCAAGTCCCAGGGCTATTACTTAACAGTTGGGTGAACTTGGCATGTTTCTTAACTTCTCTGTCCTCATCTGTAAAATGAAGGAAATAATGGTACCTACCTCATGGGGCTATTTTAGGGTTAGGAGTCAATCTTTGTAATGAGCACTGAATAGTGCCTGACATATGTGTACACTTATATTAAGTGCTGGGTAGTCACTAGAATTATTACTGCTAGGTAGTGAGACATCATTACCAGAAGCAGTCAAACTGGACTGGATGATGAGTGTCAGGGACGCTAGAGGTTATTTCTGCATCGGCTGGAAGATTGGACCAGACCATGGTGCAGAGAATGGAGCACAGGCTTTTTTGGAGGAGAGCCTGTTTCATGATGTGACTACTGCCTGGCCTCACAGGTAGATCCAGGCCAGAACAGAGATTGTTTCTTGAAAATCCCCTTGGAGACCATCTGATCATCCTTTCCCTGTGCCCCTCAGCATGCTGGTTTGTACTGGCTCCTGGGACAGGCTGCTGCTCCACCCTGGGCGAGTATGGAAGGCATTTTTCCCTCATCTGGGGCTGGTCATGTGCCAGTACCCCTATCCACCCTGCCCTGTCCTACATATGCCCTTAGTGCCTGCAGAATGACACATGGGACATCCATTGTCTCAACACCTCCTGAGACAGGACTTGTGTGTAAGTTCCCTTAATAAACTCTTGATAAAATGATGGAGTTGTCAGCCTCTTCATACAGTCTCTCGGGCCTGGGAAGTTTTGTGTAACAGCTTTGGTGGCAGATGGCTCTGGGTTTTATGTCACACAGCTACCACTGTGACTTTGGACGAACCACAAAGTCTCCGGGTCTCAGCTTTCACATCCGTAAACAAGGCTGGTAGTGCTCCCTCCGCAGTACTGTCACAGGATTAAAAAATCCTGTGTATAGATATCAGTCTTGTTACTTGGACTTTTTTTTTTTGTATTTTTAAAATCTCAAAGAACTATAATACTGTAAGATACGTAAGGAACGATCGCCTGTGAATAGTCTGTGACACATAAGGATGGCTGTCTTCTTGGTGCTCCTCACCTGCTGGGAGGGGTAGAATGCATGATTCTGCTTCCCTCTCCCCCTCCCCGAAAGCTCCGTAGCTGCCTGACACCAGAGCTGATCTTTTTGTCCTTTTGTGAGTGCCCTTTCCTTTCAGGCAGCTTGGTGTGACTCACCCTTCTTTGCAATTAACTGTGATGTTCTGCTGGAGGCTTCCATTACAAATGATGAGAACAGCCGCTGTAGCTAAACAGGGTCTGGCTGGTGGATTGTTTTACCTTGGGCTATACTGCCAGAGACAGAAGATGGGCCCCTGGGAATGTGGTGACTGGCCTTCCTCTCTCCTGCTGCCCCGTTTTGTCCCCTGACCTGGTTCCTGTGGCATAGTCAGTCCCAAGGACTGGGCTTGTACACTTACATGGGCTCACTGGCACCAGGCTGGGTGGCAGAAGCCAGGAAGCTAGGCTGATGAGGGAGGCTGGCAAGGAGAGAAATGCTCTTTGTTCTCTTGGAGTTTGCCTTCCATTTAATTCAGGATGCTTTAATTGAACACCTACTCTGGGCCAGGCACACCAGGGATCAGACACAGATTTGAAGCAGTCCTCACTCTGGAGAAGCTTAGAATCTACCAGGAGAGGGAAGCAGATCCATGGATAGTCCTAAGCCTCTCTGATGGGACAGAGCAACTGGTGTGTAAGTAGAAGAGAGACTCTCCAACCAAAGGGGCCCTAGAAAGGCCCAATACAGTTGCCACTTGTTGAGTACCTACTAAGTGCAGGGTTCCTCCCCTATCTGATTTAATCCACACAACTCTGTGAGGAATGGGATTGCCATTGCTCCTATTTTACTGATGAAGAAACTGAGATTCCGAAAGGGGAAATAGCTTCCCAAAGTCACATAGCCAGTAAGAGATAGATGCAGGACAAGATTCTTAGTGCAAAACCCCTTTTCCAAAAGGCCAGGCTGTGTAATTCTTAGAGGAGGCTGAATTTGACTTGGGCCTGAGAGAAGGCTGATATTTTAGGCAGCTCTGGGGGTAGGGTTTTCCTCCAGCCTTCCTGCTTTTAAGTACAAACTGCCTGCTCTGGGCCCCGCTTCTTTCCACAAGGGGCTGATAAAGTCTCAGCCAGGCTTAGGGAACGGCCATTCTAGTTTCTCTCCCCAGCCCCCACCTGTGATTCTTCCCTAAATAAAGAACTGCACTGTCAATCCAAAGGTACAACCCGTCCACTGGAACCAACAACCAAATTGATTTAGCACCTGCTGGGAGCTATTACTCGGTTAGGCACCACTAATGACCCATTCAACTCTCTAACTAGTCAAGCGCAGACATATCCCTTGTTACCTCGAGGCAAATTTGTTCTTGCCTCAAATGTGGCATTTTAGACGATCACTTCTGGAAAATTATAACGCGTTTGAGTACCTCTTCTTGCAGATCCCATACTGAGGTTCGGAGGGGAAAGGGGTGGGCCTGGGGGCTTCCAAAAAGGACAGCAGAAGTGACGCTGTCTTCTTTGTGCTCTTCACCTGTGGGGAGGGGCAGAGCTAAGACCTGCAGAGCCAGCTGAGGTAGGTGTGTGTTCTGATTGTGCTGTCACACTTCATCCTCATCTTAGCCCTGATGAGAGGACTCTCTGCACCCCATTTTCAGGTGAGAAATCTGATAAGCTGAGGGGTGGTGGGACATACCCAAGGTCATAGGTGAAGAAGCCTTCTGGCTGTCTCCAAAACGCCACCTCAGAGAGGAAGAAGGCAGACATTTTTTCCCCATGCCTTTGGGGCTTGCAAAACAGGCTTAGGTTTGGTATGGACCATGAAAGTCTAGGGCCCAGTGTCTCCAGCTCAAAGGGGGTCCCTGACACTGGGCCTCCCCAGCGGGGGGAGATCTGAGCTGCCTGAAATGACAGCCTTGGGCAGGCACAAAGTGACACACAGAAGGCTGTGGGAAGTGTACTTACATTTCTTGCTTTGTTCCTGGATGACTCATGTAGCCCCCATAACAAAATTAATGTCTTCTCCAGCACCAGAAAATTGTATTTCCTTCTTTAAAAAAACGACAATCAGCCTGCAAATGGCCCTGGCTTATCCTGGAGGCATGGAGCCATCCTGTGGCCACTTCCCTGGACAGGCTGGGAGCTGAGAGCAGGACCGCTGTGGGAGGCCTCCCGGAGGCTGTCTCTAAGTCCTGTGCTCTGCTTCTGGCCAGACCTTCTGCTCCCCTGGTAACGCTTCATCACACCGGTGTCACCTCAGGACTGATGTTCTGAGCATGAGCAAGTGCTCTGAGGGCCCCCATCACGCTCCTCCTGGGGGCCTCCCCGAGGGGGCCAGTTTACTCCCCTCTCATGCTGCAGTTCCAGGGCCCACTCTGGGGGCCTCTCTGTCTCTTCCACACCCAGGTAGCATCGGCCCTCTTCCTTCGAGGCCTCACTATCTCTGTACACAGGTCCCTCGCAATAGTAATAAATGACAGCCAACATTTATGTAGTATTTACTGTGTGTCAATCACTTTTCTAAGATATAGGTTGATCTCCATGGTTTGTTACCCTTAGTCAGACATGGCCTAACATATTAAATGAAAAATCCCAGAAATAAAGAATTCATAAGTTTTCAGGTGCACACTGCTCAGAGTGGTGTGATGAGTCTCACACCATCCTGCCCAGAATTCAAGTCATGCCTTTGTCCAGCACACTCATGCTGTGCAGCTGCCCACCCTCAGTCACTTAGTGGAGGTTGCTGTCATCGGATCCACTGTGGCAGTGCCGCAGTGCTGTGTCCAAGTGGCCCTTGCTTACTTAGCAGTGGCCCCGGAGGGTGAGAGCAGTGACACTGGCGCTCGGAATATGCCGGAGAACAGATGTAAAGTGCTCCCTTTCAGTGAAAATGTGGGTGCAGTATGGTATTTTGAGAGATCACATTCATATAATTTTAATTACAGTATATTATTATAATTGCCCTGCTTTTATTAGTTATTGCTAATCTCTCACTGTATCTAATCTATAAATTAAACTTTGTCAGTGGCATGAATGTATAGGAAAAAAGAGAGTATATATAGGGTCGGTACTGTCTGTGGTTTCAATGCACCCACTGGGGGTCTTGGAACATTTCCCCTCAGTGGATAAAAACGACTACTGTGTATGTGTATATGCATACAAGTGTATATAACATATATGTATATAAGTGTATGTGTATGCATGTACACACATTTAGTCTTCATGATCCTGTGAAACAGGCTTGGTTTCCCCATCTGTGAAATGGAGATGATGATGATACTTATCACCACCGTGCCCCCCAGCCTCCAGCAGCCTCACCCCTCTTCCTAACCCCTGTGCCCCCCAGCCTCCAGCACCCTCACCCCTCTTCCTAACCCCTGTGCCCTCCAGCCTCCAGCAGCCTCACCCCTCTTCCTAACCCCTGTGCCC